>JAUZSV010004523.1:0-16216 GCA_034780495.1 Parotocinclus cesarpintoi | reverse complement strand
ACCGGAGTACCCGGAGTAAACCCACACAGACACTGGGAGGACATGCAGACTATACACAGAAAGGACCCAGGTCTCTCCACCCTGGGATTGAACCCGGGACCTTCTTATTGTGAGGCAAGCGATGCTACCCACCGAGCCACCGTGCTGCCAGAAATCTCCTGATGGCATTATATGCATGTGTACAGAAAGCAGCACACTCTAAATGAGCTTCCACAATAACGATAGGGCTGTGTCATAAAAGCAACCCCACTTATTAGTTTCTCTATCCACTGTGCTGTCAATACAGAGATAGATTGTTTAGCATTGGGCCGATCAATCAGTGCATGTTTAACACATGTTTGCGATTGTGGTTAAAGAGGTTACTTGTGTTTAAATCCATCATGGGAACTGATCTGAATTAAAGTTTGCAAAATATGCGTTTCTGATCCGTGTCAGACTTTTCATATCTAAACTATGTCAATGTGACAGAAGTAGCTCTTCTTTTAGGTGAACCATCCATATTTTGTGCTTTCTGGTCTGTCCTGTTTGAAATTAAAATGTTGTGTGTTCACGCTCCTTAGGTTTGCTTTTTTTGTGCGGACTTAACAATGTATCACCCAAACAACAAAAATACTGCTGTACAGCATGTATTTTGCAACACAATGAAGATATTAGCACAGTATTAAACAATAGAATGTTTTCTGTTGTCGGGTGACATATATTGTCTTATCACAGAGCTTGAATATACGGTAACCTTTCCTCTATTTCACAGATCTACCTTAAGATTTTTAATGTATGTAAGAACATTGAATGATGATAATGTAGAATTTTTATACAGATTTACATTTAACAGAAATGACTGCAACTACAAGCTTCCCTTAACATGAGCATGTCTTTTTTTGGATGGATGACCATAAAGTTTGAAAACTGTTCGCTAAAACATTTTCTCCAGTTGATACCTTAACCATTTTCCTCATTAGATAACTCCATCAGTGAAATCCGGGGGCTGAAGAAGTGTAGCAGGCTGACTCATCTGAGCATAGCTCACAACAGGATCCTGTGTATCAATGGCTTGGCCAATCTGCCTCTCAAACATCTGTGTCTGGTACTGCCTGTTCTCTCAACAACACTGTCTAATCCAGTCTTATCTTTCTGCTTAGGGTTATGTAACACACCGGAGGTGCAGGACTTTCAGGCTTGCTTTATTGGGAGATCTAATTATGTCGTGGCTGCTGGTCCCATGCCGTCTTGTTTTGTTGCTAATTCTTGATCTCACTAAATTTAGGCATTTAAATTAATTTGATTTATTTCACAGGAGTATAAACGCTTGTGCTCAGAGCACGGGGAGAAGTTTGGTAAGGTTCCTCTTTAATCAGCATAATCATAACCCATGTAGTCGCACTAGTCATGATGGGACATCACAGGATTATACAAACTGGACAGAGTGTGTAGCATTAGCCCCTATTCAATGGAGTTGGCTTGCTGACCAGGGAGTAAGATATTTTCATGATATGTTGACACCTCCATTTATTGGGGCCCTTTCTTCCACAGAATATAATACCTAATAATTCAAGCCATGAAGGTGAAGCACTATGAAAATTGCTTTTGTGCTAGCTTGCATGCCTTTTCAAAACAAAATGTCCAATTGAATAAGTCATAGGGACTGAAATGCCACTAATTTGTACAGCAAGTCTATGGGGGAAATGCTTTTTCCCAACATAATGGATTTTGTACAGTTTAACTGCTAGGGTCAGACCACACAACCAGCCAAATGCTACTCACTGCATCTGCTAAGTCACATAAGCACACCCAGCAAGTAATTTGTAACATGAAATTGTGTTTTTAAACAATGTGATTTAGCAAAATAAGTAGTATGTCCATTTAGAATTATGCCTATGGCTGATTTAAATGGGCTGATATGTGATGTATTCGTATTTAGTTATGTAATTTCAAATGTATGCTTTATGTTTCCTAGGAGAAGCCATCGACAGCCAACTGTTCTAACTCATTATAAAAAATATGCTCCTGTTAGCAATATTTCTTGTATCGAATAACTTATTACTGTGCATTTGAACACAATGATTTGGAAAAAAGGTACAGCCTGAGAGTAGTAAATAATGCCTGTCTTTGCCTACATGTTTAATTGATTTACAGTACTGCTAGGAGAGCTGATTTACTTCAGTTCTCTTAAGTTAAGGTGATATTACCTAGAAATTGAGGTTAGAGTTGGTTTTACATTTAAGTAAAGGTAAAAAAATAATGCTTTTAAATTTTAAATGTCGAATTTAAGATCTCCTTTGTCTTCAGTACTGCAGTTCGTTGTGACATAGATTCAGCTAGGTGTTGAAATTGTTCTGCAGGAATATTGGTGCAACAGAAACCAGGATTCATTTAAGAAGGTGATATTTTTTCACTACTTACTACTTAAATCTTTGTGCGATTTTGCCCACTGGAGTCTTGCCTTTCTGCTTTTTTTCCACAGCAGTGGCACTCAAATAGATCACCTAAGGAACATTGTGCATTTGTACACGTTAGTTGAAGCACCAGAATGATATTCGGCTGTAGTTTTTTTGACTGTCCACTGCGTATCCATCACAACGATTCCTGATGTGCTCCTCTGACTTTCATTGACAAGGTGGTTTATATCCACAGAAACCATTTTCATTGAAAGTCTTTCCTCAAACACATCATTCTCTGTACACTCTTGACATCTTTGGACAAAAAACCCCTGTTAAAAATACTGGCCCTTGCTATTTTTGCTATATTACCAAGACTTGTTTATTGTTCAATTTTCACATTCTAATATGGATCCACAGTGAAACTGGATTAGTCCCGTGACGGTTTGGGTCCAACCAGTATTGGTGGTTCATTATTTATTTAATTTGCATCATCACTGAACAGCATGTTATAGGGAAAATTGTTTTTATGTGAAGTTACTGTGTCACCCATTATGCAAATTCTAACGGTCTGGTTCATCCTGAGTAAGGTGTTGCTGAATCTGAATGTTACGAATGTTATGTTAATATGAAGCACAACGTTGTTTGTCTGGTGAAAGTCTCTACCAGTTTGATGTGTCACACAGTTATCTTCCCATTTTAAAACCCGAATTTGAATACAAGATGATGGTAACAGGATCCAACATGGTGATCCCCTTCCAACATAGCTTGTGTTGACGACCAAACTGCTTATTATATGGGTGATTCCTTACTTTCGAGACACCTGGTATGTCTGTGCATACAGTGCTGTGTGTTTTCTTTATTTAGAATCTAAATAAAGATTTGTTAATTAATTCTCTTTAGACTCCTGCTAGTGACACTTTCCTCTTTTTACCTTTCAGTCATTCAGTGCTAAATTCACTATTTCCATATCACCTGTCTTGTACGGACTCATTATACTGTTGGGTCAAATAGGTTAACCCTCCTAGCGTGTGTCAGTTTATATCTAAGGTTCTATCCACTTTTCTTTTTGACAGGTTTGACAGCAGTACGTTGTGCCTATCCCACTGTGTATTTCAGACCAAGTATTTTCACAGTGCAACCCAGAGTATGAAATCCTGTGATGAAACCCACCATATGGCATGCCAGTGTGCTTCCAGACCCTTTGCATTTTCACTGAAGGGTATTTGAGTTGTCCTTAATCAATGTAGTCCTTCACTATCCGCAGTGTCAGGTCCTCTGTTGTCTGTTTTTCCCACAGGCACAGCTGCTCCTGAGCATGAGCCACAATCAAACTCACACATATATACACTCGTGTATAGACACACACAAACACACATGCATGCTGAGACTGTTGGTCTCTTTGCTAGCATGAAATACAAAGCAGCGTGTTCTTGTCAGGTAGCTTCTCTTTCACCTCATCACTCTTTGGCACTGAGGCATTTGGGCTGCCGTGTGGTCAGTGTCCCCCCTGCTGTGTACACACTCTGCCAGGCAGGGCTGGTGAAGGGTAGGGCATAAGGGCTGAGCTATGAATGATGGTCCAGTGTTACCTTAGGAGGGTTGATGATGGAAGGCGAGTGGGTCAGAATAAGGTTTTAGAAGTCCCTGACTTTACCAAGCTTTTCCTCTGTTATCCCATTTGTTCACATGGTTTAGGAACTTGTATGTCAGTCTGAATTAGATGAAAAGATTGCATAACAGTCATGGTGAGCATACATGCAATAATATGCCCGTTTTGCAGTATAAAGCATGTTCTTATAGGTTTGAAATTTTCGATTTTCCTGGAAATAGGGATGATTGCCATAATTCAAATGCTAGCCATTGTTTAGATATAAGTTATAATACAATTTTGTAATTTATACCTACTATAATTTGTGCTTTCTTAATGGCAGACTGATATTTTTTTTTGTGTAAAAAGACATTGTCATATTATTAATATCACTATTGTCAATGTTTAGCTTATATGTACACTTCTATGCACAGAAAGGGAATCTTATAAAGAAGATTGAGAATCTACAAACTCTCAAGAGTCTGCTGATTTTGGATTTGTCCTCGAACAGAATTCAAAGCCTGCATGGTCTTCAGAACCATTTCTTTTTGGGAAGCATAAATCTTGAAAGTAATATGGTAATAAAACACACCAAATAGGAACATCTGTTTTAATAGCTTCTGTGACTTTGACAAAATCTTCTTATGTTTGTACAACATGTTAGATTGGTGAGATCAAGGAAGCTACACATATGCAGGACCTTCTTCTTCTGAGAAACCTAAATCTTAAGAGAAATCCAATTCAAGTAAGTTATACACTAATAGAATAGGATTTAACTGCACATTTTCATTGTGACATAACAAATCTTTGTACAATAAGGGAGAATAGCTTCAATTCTTTTCTGCTGCAGGAACAGCCTGACTATAAGCTGGCTGTGATATTCCTCCTACAGCAGCTTACTGTTCTGGATGAAGATACTGTAACAGTTGAGGAAAAGGTGATGTCCAGCAAAACATGGTCAAATCACTTTCCCAATGTAGTTTAAATTCATTATTCTGCAGTTTCTGAATATAATTGTATGATTATGATTTCAGCTGTGAAGAACAGTACTGTGCAAAAGTCTTAGACATTCTATATTTTTCAGTTTCCATTCTGCCTATTCTTTAAGTTTTACTGGTCATTGTAACTTGTGCACACATACACTAGGCAACAAGTCTACAAGAACAGCAACTATATTATTAATCACATTTACATTTAACATTTTAAAGTATGTACTTCTGCCAGGTCTGTTGAATAGTAATTCAACAAATTATATCATGTAAGCTTATTGTTTACATATTGAAAACTTTGGATGGAAGTGCTTAATATTGTGGTAGTATTCCAGGTTTCTATCACTTATGAAGAGGAACAGGGATTAATGGCGCTATGCATATTGTAGGCCTTTTCACCACACCTATAACCGGTAAAAAGTGGTTGCATAAAATGAAGCAGGAAGTTGTGCATTTGTATTTGAGCTATGTAAATCATGTTCTTAGTAATCATAGGTACTGTTATTTGCTGATTTTAGGTTTCTGCTGCAAACAAGTATGATCCAACACTTGAGGTTGTGGCAGCAAGAGATTACATGACCCATTTAGTATATCATCACATGCAGCCACAGATCATATTTGACAGGTATGATTCGTTCAAATCAGCTTTTACAACTGATAAAGGTTTATGTTAGAAAATACTGTTTGTAGGATGAAATATTTTTAATGTTTGATATGAATTAGGATTTTTAAAACAGAACAGCAGATACAGATGATTGGTGTAACATTGTATACGCTGAGTTTGTAAAGCTCTTGATTTATTCACTACATCCAGCACATTTAAGTATAGGTTTGAAAGCAGGTGCAAAATCTTAGTGTTTTATATAGATCTTCTAAAATAAGGTTAAAGACTTAAAAGCCTTACTTGATATAAACTGTGAGTTGTTCATCTGTTTCTTATCCAGAACTCTGCCCAGTCTGGATACTCCATACCCCATGTTGGTCCTCACAGGGCCAAGGGCATGTGGAAAGAGGGAGCTGGCTCATAAGATATGCCATGAATTTAGAGAGTATTTTGCTTATGGGTAAGTGCTTTCTGTAAATGTTTTATGTCCTATTTGCTTATGGCATTTTATGACCACTGGATTCAGATAAATGTACCAAGTATTACTAACGTAGTGTGAAGGATCACAGACTTGTGATTTCTGTGGAGCACTTACACAGACAAATATAAGGTTGTAAATTAAGTCTGCTGTTGTTTATACATTATAAATTGTCTTGGTACATGACAATAATACATGTAGCTCTTAGACAGGGGTGGCATGGCTTTTAGTGTTAGAAAGTGTAGTGTCCTTTTAAAGGGTTTGATGTTTGTTTTTAGTGCCTGCCACACTACAAGGGGGCCCTACTTTGGTGAGGAGGATGGCTGTGACTACCACTTTGTCCAAGATGAAGAATTTCAAAGTATGATTCACATGGTGCGTCCTGATGTTAATGCTTTTAAAAGGATAATCTGTTATTTAATACAGTATCGCTCCTTCTTAGTATTGGATTCTACAACCCCAGTTTCAAAAGAGTAGGGATACCATGTAAAACGTCAATAAAAAACATGAATTTTAAATTCAAACTCTATTTCTCTACAGTGGTGCTTAAAGGTTTGTGAAAGCTGTTTAGTTTTCCGTGTTTCAACATATATATATCCTATCACAATTTTACAAAAGTACAAAAAGTAGATAATGGAAACCAATTAAACAATTGAATTCAGTTTATGGGTTATTTTATAATAGATAAATTTAGATTTCTTCATAAGTAAGGCTCCTGTTATCCAGATATTTGTCATTTTTGATTCTCTGTGAACAGCACACTTGTTTAATACTGTTGAACAGCTACCTAAGCATGAGCTTGAGGTCCATATTAGTTTTTGCATTTTTTATATTAACCCAAAGTATTTACACAATTTTAATTGTGCTTTAAGAGGGTTTTTAAGTTGTGCAAGCTGCATGCAATTGCTCATTTTTTCAGAGGTTTTGCAGTAGAGCAAATGGAAACCTCATACTGATTTATTGCGGAAACTCTTTGAAGTGTGTTTGTACGCATATGTTATCTGCACCAAGGGACATGTCTTGGGTGAGGTTTAGTGACCAGCCTGACCCTGTAAACCCCCTTTAGTTTAGCTAGGACTCTGGATCTGTTATAGCAAAATATTCAAATGATTACCATATTCTACAATTGGCACTTAACCTTAGCCAAGGAAAGATAAAGAGAAATGTAATTCACTTAGCACTACCTTGAATTCTGCATTGTTTAAACTGGACAACAGGTTTTGTGACATTAAGATAGACACTGTCAAGCAGAACACAAAAATCAGGTAAGAGTTAAAATAAATATATTGCATTATTTACCGGATTATGTTTCTATTTATCATTATTTATCACTAAGTTTTTTTTCTGGGCAGCACTTGATCACTTAATTAGGGAGATAGGGAAAAGGAAAATGATTTCAAGTTTACCGTGTAATCAATCTTTTTTTTGTGTTCTTCTTTTTGATGAATGACTGAGAATGTGACCTCTGTGCCACCTTATATATGTATTTAAAATGAAACTTTCAGTCATGGATTAATCCTTCTGCTTGAAGGTTCCTAGACATTCCAATCAGCTTACTGAAAGTCATATATTAATGAAATATGCTGCAGTTACATTTTGTTTCTCAGACGTTATAGCGATGCCAATAATTGTGGCACTTTTGCTTGAGTTAAAATACTTATAGAATGTTTTTTTTCTTCAACTTAATTTGCTTTAAGAAAATGTTGCATTTGTATATTTTTCCAGTGTAAGATCAAGCTAATTCAACAAAAAGAAGTTACCCATTTACTCACCATTACTAGTAGAGCCACTAATTGTAGACATTAGAACAGAAATTTTTGTAAATTCTTATTCATTTGTATGCTTTTCTTCAACTTCTTCAGTATTGCATGTCCTTCCTTTACCTAATGTAATTTAATGCATCTAGCATAATAAATATATTTTTCTCTTATCTAGACAGTTAAACGGAATGTGCTTGAATTGTGTGAAGATCAGGCCACATATTCAGAGTCATTTATGGAGAAATCCAAGCAATGCCAAAGGATTCACATGTGTTTTTTACAACCGTGAACTTCACAGTGATTTACTGTTCTCCGGTCATAGTAAATATAAATTATAAAAAATATAAAAGTGCTCTGGCTTTAGAGTCCCAACTGGAGATGAATGGTAGCACAGTGGTTAGCCAGGTCCAGATGGTAGTCCACACAGGGTCAAGCGTTATGTGAACAGTATGTATGAAATTTGGAAAGGTTTATGAGCAATGCATGGCTGGAACATTCAAAACAGGCACTGGATTTGACTAGACTAAAGGACTTGTACAGTAACAGTAATCTTTTTTGGTCTTGATGCTCCCTCTCATTTTCAGGGAAACTTTGTCCAGACAATGCAGTATGAGGGCTATTGGTATGGTTTGTCTCAGGAGGCCATAGAGTGTGCTGCTAGAGAGGGGCTTGCTTGCTGCGTTCATATGGAGCTTGAGGTACTCTATGTAAGACTGTACACATAAATTAAATGGTAAATACAGGAAATCCAAAATCATTCATTTATGTGAATGGTTAGCTGACTAAATGTATTATACTTGTTACTGTTTTAGCAGTGCTTACTGCACCCATGCACAAATCATCTAAATCTGCTTCAACCAAATATTTTTCATCATGTCATAGAAGGACAGGATCCTTCTACAATATGTATTTATTACTAATGTAGACTTTGTGTCCACAGGGTGTGTTCAGTTTGAAAAATTCTTGCTTTGAACCCAGATACATTTTGTTGATGCCCACAAGCAATGAGGACTACATTTCACTCTTGAAGGCCAGAGGTTTCTACACTAACATCCAAATGGAGAAAGCCGTGTCACGTATTGAACTGTACACCAAAATCAACAGAGATCGGCCTGGCTTCTTCGACTGCGTGATTCCCTGTGGTAGTTATCTTTATAGATTATAGCACTGCAAGTGAAATTATTATTTAATTTGGGATTACACATTTTACAGATTGATAGAAATTATTAATTCATTTATTTTTGAACCAATTTAATCCAGTTCAGGTCAAACACCCGAAATTGTAGGTCTAAATTGTAGCACAGGGTTCAAGGAACCAACCATGGACAAGGCACCAGGCCATTGCACATACACAATCGCTCACACTGGGACACTTTACAGAGACCAACTGGTTTGAAGAGAGGAACTGGTGCATCCTAATAAAGAAAAGCACATAAGAAACTATAGAAAAGTGGAAGCCAGATCATTAGAAATACTGCAGAAATGCATAAAGCTAGAAAAAACTACACACACATTTCTGGATGTACACAGTAAGACTTTACTATCACTATGGAAGAAAACATTTTTTTTGGCACAAGAGCACAGTTACTATTTTTAGAGCCAGAGCTATTTTGGTGAAACTGCAACCCAATACTTTATCTCATGGGATATCATAGTTCAGAATTACATAGGCTATAAGGAAGTAATGCATTAAAGTTTACATTGCAATATCATTTTAAATGATTCACATTTTTTCTTTCACAATTTAAAAACAACATCTGCACAGCATTCTAACACATCTGGACATTAATGAATTGGTTATAGAATTAATTTCTGGTATTTATGTTTATGATAAAAGACTTAACGACTAACATTATGCAATTGATTGTTTTGCTGTTAGATAATCGTGAAAAGGCTTACTGCAGTTTAAGGCAGCTAGTGAAAGAGTACATGGGCCTAGAAGAACCGAAGGCAGAAGATAGAGAGATTGACAGAGTTACATCTCAATGTACTGTCTCAACAGGTAAAACTCAGTTAATACTGTCTTTAAACTGCACTTACAGTGGGTATGGAAAGTATTCTGACCCTTTTAATTTTTTCACTCTTTGTTTCATTGCAACCATTCACTAAAATAAAAAAAATTCAATTTATTTATCATTAATTTACACTCAGCATCCCATCTTGACAAAAAAACAGACATGTAGAACTTTTTGCAAATTTATTAAAAAAGAAAAACTGAAATATCACGTTCATAAGTATTCAGACTCTTTGTTCAGTATTTAGTAGAAGTACCCTTTTGAGCTAGTACAGACATGAACCTTCTTAGGAAAGATGCAACAAGTTTTTCACACCTTGATTTGGGGATTCTTCTTTCATTCTTCCTTGCAGATCCTCTCCAGTTCCATCAGGTTGGATGGTGAATGTTGGTAGACAGCCATTTTCAGATCTTTCCATAGATGCTCAATTGTGTTTAGGTCAGGGCTCTGGCTGGCCCAGTCAAGAATGGTCACAGAGTTGTTTTGAAGCCACTTCTTTTTTTAGCTGTGTGCTGAGGGTCATTGTCTTTTTGGAAGGTGAACCTTTGGCCCTGTGTGAGGTCCTGAGGTTTTCTTCCAGGATATGTCTACTTGGCTGCATTTATCTTGCCTTTAATTGCAACCAGTTGTCCTGTCCCTGCAGCTGTAAAACACCCCCCATGATGCTGCCACCACCATGTTTCACTGTTGGGATTGTATAGGGCAGGTGATGAGCAGTGCCTGGCTTTCTCCACACATACTGCTTAGAATTAACGCCAAAATGTTCAATCTTCGTCTCATCAGACCAGAAAATCTAATTTCTCATAGTCTGGGAGTCTCATGTGGTTTTTTTGGCAAACTGTATACGGCCTTTGTTATGTCTTTCACTGAGGAGAGGCTTCTGTTGGGTCACTCTGCCATAAAACCCGACTGATGAAGCTGCAGTGATAGTTGACTGTGGAATTTTCTCCCATCTCCCTACTGCATCTCTGGAGCTCAGCTACAGTGATCTTTAGGCTCTTCTTTACCTTTCTCACCAAGGCTTCTCCCACGATTGCTCAGTTTGGCTGGACCATTCTTCTGACTTATTTCATTTAAAGATTATGGAGACCACTGTGCTCTTAAGAACTTTGAGAGCTGCAGAATATTTTTGTAACCTTGACCAGATCTGTGCCTTGGGCAGTTCCTTCGACCTCATGATTCTCATTTGCATATAAGACAGTGACATGCACTGTGAGGTCTTATATAGACAGGTGTGTACCTTTCCTCATCAAGTTCAATCAGTTCAATTAAACACAGCATGTCTGTTTTTTCTGTCAAGATGGGAGTGAAGAGTGTACATTGTATAGTCCGTACCTACTGTATATGCTTCCATAACACAGAGTGGTATGCTAACTGCAGCCTGGGGAGACTGATACCCCTACATCTGGGAAGCATTCCCTTGATGTGCACAAGTGCAGTGCTGTTGGCTGATCCTATTGGTGGTTTGCTCCATTGCACCATTTTTGGACCAGCTGTTTTGGACCATCCTTCCAGTTCCATGTTCAATTTGGTGATTGCTGAGTGTTTCTACACTAAGCTCACATAACAGAGGGTTGGTTTTCACAGAGTGCTCCCTGTCTTGTGTGTCTGCCTTTAGCAATGAATAGGAATCATAAAGGATGATGTGTTAAAAATTGGTGTAGAGGCTGTTTTATCCCAGCATGCTACCGATGATAATAAACTCCATCTATGTGCCATTTACTCCATCAGAGAGTAACTATGACATTAGCATCTATGAATTATTGGCAATAAAACTTGCATTTAATGAGTAACATTGACTTCAGGAAAATAAACTTTTATTTCTAGTCTGGATGGATCATAAGAACCTGGAATACACTAGATTAACCAAACATTCCTGCTAGAAATTTACATTTACATTTTAACCTTATTCTCTGTTAATATTTTTATAAATAAAGCTGTCATGTGTGAGACCTTCCAACTGGAGACATGCTATATGCTATATATATTGGAAATAAGAGGACTTTCTTCAGCAGTGTTTCTATTGGCTGACCATGACTGATGATGTCTTTAACTTTGTGGCAGCCTGTCTTAAGTGTGCTCATAATAAGTGGTCAAATCACCCATGGATGGACCTACAATAGCTTTCATTTGTTCCTGGCCATCCATTGCTTATGTTTCATTGCTAAGCTGATTTGACTATATTCACTAACAATGGGTGATATTTTTGGAGAAAATTATATCTGTCAGAACCATCAATAACTAACAGTTAAGTGATATCAGAACTTTTTTTAATAACTGATACTTATTAATTAACCATCATACTAATCACTAATTGTGATTTTGTGGCATACATTTAAATTTGTGTTAACTTTCTGTTATGTCTTCCAAAACCTATGTACTGTATACTGTCAAAGCTTGATACTATTAAATCATATTAAATCATTTTAGATCTGCTGATTATTGTAGTGCATTATATTAAAACAGACATTTTGATATGTTTTGATACATGGCTGAAAAAATATCATTTTACAGTGAAAATATAGCATGTTATTGGCTTTCCTAATGAAATTGTAACCATGTTATTTTTGCTCCCTAGAATGGCTACACTCCTCTTCACATTGCCTCTAAGCAGAACCAGGTGGAGGTAGCCAATTGTCTGCTACAGCATGGAGCCTCTGCTAATGCCGAGTCTGTACAACGAATCACACCACTGCACTTGGCTTCCCAGGAGGGACGAGCAGACATGGTTTCATTGCTTATTTCCAAGCATGCTAATGTCAACTTGGGCAACAAGGCAAATACACTTTTTAACAATTTCCATGTGATTTTTGTCTTTGCTTTCAAATCATTTTCCAAAAAGAGTTTTCAAACAAGTTTAGAATTAAAGCATAGAATAGAATTATCTATTTTAGATACGGGACATGGGATGCTAGATTGTAATCTGGATTATTGCTTTGCACAACATATGTAAACACACTGCAGATGTATTTCTTATATTAATGGTGGTAGCATATGCCTTATTTCTCCTCAGAGTGGCCTGACTCCATTACATTTGGTTGCCCAGGAATGCCATGTAGACATTGCTGAGATTCTGGTGAAGCAGGGTGCATCAGTGTATGCTGCCACACGGGTAAGGTGACATTTGTATTAATATTGTCATTATTAGGGGTTTCATTTGACTTGGTACTGTGCTACATTGGGAAATGTTATGCAAAAGAATACATCGATTACTGTGTCATTCCATAATGATTGTCCATCAGTTCCTGCCGAGAAGTAGAATACCTGCCAGTATCTTCAGTGTACTTATTCCTATACTGTACATTTACATTTACTTGTATACAAGTTTCATTGTCATACACAAACAATTCTGTTGTCACATTTGAAATCAATTAGGTACCTACACATAGTAAATAAAAAAGCACAATAAAGACCCATTGAATAATACACAGTGTGTAGGGAAAGTATTCAGACCCTTTAAAATGTTCACACTTGTTTCAATGCAGCCATTTGCTAAAACCAAAAAAGTTTATTTTATTTATGATTAATGTACACTCAGCATCCCATCTTGACAGAAAAATACAGACAAGAAAAGAAAAACTGAAATATCACATGGTCATAATTATTCAGACTATTTGCTCTGACACTCATATTTAACTCACAGACTGTCCGTTTCTTCTTATCCTCCTTGAGATGGTTCTACTCCTTCATTGGAGTCCACCTGTGTTTAATTGAACTGATTGGACTTGATTAGGAAAGACACACACCTGTCTATATAAGACCTCACAGCTCACAGTGCATGTCAATGCAAATGAGAATCATAAGATCAAAGGAACTGCCCAAAGAGCTCAGAGACAGAATTGTGGCAAGGTTACAAAAAGATTCTGCTGCACTCAAGGTTCCTAAGAGGACAGTGGCCTCCATAATCCTTAAATAGAAGAAGCTTGAGCCTTGGTGAGAGAACCCATTGATCACTGTGGCTGAGCTCCAGAGATGCAGTAGGGAGATGGAAAAAGGTTCCACAAAGTCAACTATCACTGCAGCTCTTCATCAGTCGGGGCTTTATGGCAGAGTGGCCAAACAGAAGCCTCTTCTCAGTGCAACACATATGAAAGCCTGCATAGAGTTTGCCAAAACACACATGAAAGACTCCCAGAGAAATAAGATTCACTGGTCTGATGAGATGAAGATTGGTGTTAATTCTGAGTGGTATGTGTGGGTAAATCAGACACTGCTTATCACCTACCCTATACAATCCCAACAGTGAAACATGGTGGCAACATCATGCTATGGGGGTGCTTTTCAGCTCCGGTTTTTCAGAGCTGCAACTGGTTTCAATTGAAAGAAAGATGAATGCGGCCAAGTAAAGACATCTTGGAAAAAAACCTCTTCCAGAAAACTTAGGACCTCAGACTGGGCTGAAGGTTCACTTTCCAACAAGACAGTGACCCTAAGCACACAGCTAAAACAACAAAGGAGTGGCTTCAGAACAACTCTGTGACCAGTTTTGACTGGCCCTGCCAGAGCCCTGACCTAAACTCAATGAAGCATCTCTGGAGAGACCTGAAAATGGCTGTATACCAACGTTCACCATCCAACCTGATGGAACTGGAGAGGATCTGTGAGGAAGAATGGCAGAGAATCCCCAAATCAAGGTGTAAAAAACTTGTTACATCATTCCCAAGAAAACTCATGGTTGTACTAGCTCAAGAGGACGCTTCTACTAAATACTGAACAAAGGGTCTGAATACTTATGACCATGTGCTATTTCAGTTTTTCTTTTTTAATAAATTTGCAAACATTTCTGCATGTCTGTTTTTTTCTATCAAGATGGGATGCTGAGTGTACATTAATGATAAATAAAATGAACTTTTTGATTTCAGAAAATGGCTGCAATGAAACAGAGTGAAAAATTTTAAGGGGTCTGAATACGTTCTGTACCCACTGTATCTGAGTGCTCTAGGTGGAAATCTGTCTTTCTTACACTTGTTCATAGACTGTCGTCTTTACACCACACCAAGCTGCAGCTCTGCCCACAGATTCTTTTAACACATACCAGACAGCTTTGTTGAATTAAAGCAGATGGCCATATTATGTGTGGGCTCTCACTTTACGTATCTTCTTATGCTAACCATTAACCTATATTTCTCTCCTAGTATATTTTTCATTTAACTCAGATCACCATATGAATGGAGCCTGTCTAATGAGAGCACAAGGTCCTTCAAAGGTAGCAGAAGGAAGCATCTCTTTTTAATAATTATATTGCCAGAATAGTTTATCTGGATGCTGTCCAGAAATAAGGTTCCCTGACAATTGATGAGGGAGTTGCCAAGTACTTTTATTCATTTTCCTACATTCGTCCAGTTGTTATGATCATTTTATTAAATATTGTTTTGGTTCTGTACAATGTTTTATTGTGGGACACTGGCTTGACTTAGCATGGAGTAATTTAGGCTCTAGTAGCTCCAACAATTAAGAAATGTGTTTGTGTGTGTGTGTGTGTGTGTGTGTGTGTGTGTGTGTGTGTGTGTGTGTGTGTGTGTGTGTGTGTGCGAGTGTGTGTTCGTTCGTGTTTGTATGGATGATAGCGTGGTTTGGCACACTTAAGCTCACTTATACCCTATGTGACAACAAAACAGCAAAAGCAACAACAAAAAAATAAAGGAATGAAATAAATTTAACAATGGTAATGAATTCTAAAGAAGAATGAGAAAGGAAGCAAAACTAACTCACAGTAATGTGTGTAGGAGCAAATGGAGCAGACTGAAAGTCAGAAAATAGACAAAGAAAATAAGATTACAAGGGTGAAATAAATGAATAAGACAGCTGTGCTTTAAGCTATACCTTTAAAAAGTCAAATAATGATTTAAGATGTGAACACAGTAAGTAATATGTAAATTAAGTAATTATGTAACTTATTTAAATATATTCAGGTTCTGTTTGGGATCAAACAATGGTGGGTTCTAGTATGTAGGCCTAGTGGTGAACGCCTCAATCCTGCCTTTGCTGTGGAGTGACGCAGTGCTCCAACTGCTGGTATGATGATATGAGGAGCCATAGCATATGACAGTTGGTCACCCCAGTGGTGATGCAAAGGACACTAATAAATCAGCGATATGTGCAGGACATCCTACAGCCATATATGCTGTCTTTCAATTGAAGGGCTTTCAACTGGTGTTTTTCAGCAGGACAATGCTTGCCCAGACCCAGGTATGGGTGCACCAGAACACTTCCTTGGCCTGCCAGGATACCAGATTGAACAACAAATTGTATGGGACCAGCTGGACACCAGCTTCAGCAAACTCAGGTGTGCATGATTTACAGGAACAGCTGAAATATATGAGAGCAAATGTGGCACAGCATAGCATATGGACCCTGTTTCATCTTATTTGAAACCCTGGCTAGAGGAGGTGAAACAGAGTACT
>JAUZSV010004413.1:0-16216 GCA_034780495.1 Parotocinclus cesarpintoi | reverse complement strand
GGTATGACGGTATTTCGGTATACCACGGTATTTAAATACGGTGACGGTATTGTAAAATGGTAACGGTATATTAACCACGTGATGTGACGCAACTCGCCAAATGTGAACCGTACTTTCCGCACTAGAATGCGCACCTAAAAGCATTACATTTTCCCAGATATCAGACATGCGCCTTATTATGTGTACAGAGTTCCAAAATCTATTGTTGTGATACTTTGGTAAGTGCTCCGCTTCACTGACTGTCGGTCCATTTCCGGCTGACACAAGGACGTAATACGTATGAGCTTTGGCGAACAGCCATCTGCCGACCAGACTGACTCAGACGATGAGAGACCGAGACTCAAGTTTGGCTCCTTATTCGCAGCTTGCAATTCGTTTGGCTCCTAATTCGCCCCCCTGAATCAGAGAACGGCTGTAACAGAGGGTGCGTTTACCATTCTGTATTTTATGTGCAGATGTGGTTTTGCGGACTTACAGTCATAAGGCCGACAGCATTGGAACGTGCTATGTTAAATCGCCACTGAGACTGTAAAGTATGAGACTTAGGTAATCAAATATTACGATGTGCCTTCAGTTTATTTCAAACGAATCGCAGGCTGCGAATAAGCAGCTAGCTTCAGCCTCGTGACAAGCGGAGCGTTCAATTCAGACACAGAAGATGATGGATTTGTGGGAGAAAATTGATTCAAAAAAATAATGCGAGCGTTTTGTTAAATAGTAGAATAAACTTAAACTAAAATCATTGTTTCGCTTCTTTTACTTTTTTGTAGATCGTATGTTTTAACGTGCGCTTTACGGGCGTTCGTAAAGCGGAAATAACAACCGCACTTTCGTCACACTTTGCGTTAAACACTAACCTTAATGCTGCCGATTGTAAAGTGTCTAAGAAAATGTAAATGATGCATTTAAATACTTACATAACATACAAATTATCAATTATAAAAGTGACGAAAAAATGCCCCCAATCCCCGGTATGACGGTATGAAAAATTAAATATCGCCCGACTCTACCTGCTGGCCAGATTATGCGACTGCCTCTGGAAATCCGACCAAACTCCAAACAATCTATGACGATTTGCTTCACTTTTTAAGTAAAAAAAAAAAAAAAAAAATCATTTAGGTTGTAATCATTGTACTTTATTATGTTACAGATTCACACGAGTTTGAACTTTAAGATCTTGGTGTTCAAACTGATTTTTTGAGTCGGTTTAAGTTTGCTCTGTTTTTCGAACACAATCGCTTCACGCGACCTGTCCTCCCTCCTTATTGTGCTCCGTTAAATAATCTGAGATTAAGAGTCATGTCAAAGTCGTAACTCCGTTTTATTGGGACTGACATCAGATGTCGCTTTTACAACCCTGATAAACGAGTCCCAATGTCTTTCGTAATTTCGCTTCTGTTTATTCCTTTCCGCTTTGCGTCCAATAAGGATTATTATCCTAATTAACCCATATATTGTGTTGCCAGATACTGGCGAAAGGCGTAACGGTTCAGAAGCGGTCGCGTCCTCAAATCTTTCTTAGAACAGTGGGTGCTGTTCGAGCTGTAAAGGAGGTCCAGCCTTAATATTAGTGCTTACAGATTTGTAGGTGTTCCAGTACTTTTGTTCATGTGGCGCATGTGTCGGCTATAGCTAAATCGAGCCCGCTCGATCCATGAAGTCATTGTGTAAGCTTCGTATGGCCCGAGTGCAAACAATGCATTAATGATTAAGTGTGTAAATGGGTCAAGTTCAGGCCTGGATGAAGCTCCAACGTTAAACACAACACAGATAAGAATAAAGATAATCGTCAGATGATTGAACGTGCTCAGCTGCTCACGGGGTTAAAGGATAAAGGGTTTCCATGTGGGAGACTTTGTCGTGTCTGAGAACATAATAAAGGATAACCAGGCCACTTTAGAGACTCAGAACAGACCCCTGGTGATTGTAGTCCAGCAAAAGCGAGCTTCCAGAGTGCTAATCGTTTATTTTTATTTTTATTTTCCTTTGCTTTTCTGTGCATGCAGTGCCTTCGTCATCATGCCTGTCGAGCTGTCGCTACCCATCCTCCTCTCGAGCGACGATTTCCATAAGAGGATGACGACCAAGTGCAAGAGGCCCCTGCGGCCGTGCTTCCACGCTCCCCTCAAGCACCCGGAGCTGAGCGACGTCCCGAAAGAGCACGGGAAAGTCAAGAAGCAGGTCTCCTTCGCCGATCACAAGGGTCTGGCCCTGGCCGTGGTCAAGATCTTCTCCGAATTCGACGACCCCATCGAGGTGCCGCTCAGCATCCGGAAGCTTTTCACCTCCGCGCTCGCCGCCTCCGAGGACAGGGACAGGCTGGCGCTCGACTTTGCCCAGCCGTGCGCCGATTACCTGCAGTTCCGTCAGCGCCTGGAGCAGGACTTTGTCAGTCTGGAGCACTGCGTGCTGAAGGACCGGGCCATCGCGGGTATGATCAAGGTCAAAAACCTTTCCTTCGAGAAGGCCGTCAAGGTCCGGATCACGTTCGACTCGTGGAAGAACCAGACGGATGTGGACTGTCTGTATGTCAAGGACACGTACTCGGGGTCTGACCTGGACACCTTCTCGTTCGAGCTGGACCTACCGGAGCGGGTGGCGGCGCACGATCAGGTCGAGTTTGCCGTGTTTTACGAGGTGAACGGCAAAACGTACTGGGACAGCAACTGTGGGCAGAACTATAAAATCGTCCATTCCGCACTCAAGAGGAGCTCGAACGGCTCGTTCAGCCAGCGCTACACGGACTGGGACGTTTACTTCGACAGGTACGGCAGCCCCAGGTGCTCGCAGGGCATCTTCCCAGATTGGCCCAGCTACGCCGGGTACGAGGATCTCGGCCCCTATTACTGACTGGCCGCGCCTCGTTTTATAAGACAAACCATTAAGAGGGAGGTCTCACACTGGACGGGACCCGTCGGTGCCCCCCCCTTTTGTAGCTTTGGAGCTCAGTGAAGTGAGCGGCCTGCTTTCTGGGACAGTTCAGTGATGTCATCGCCTTGGGTTTTCACCTCGTTTTTTCTTAAACAGGAATGAACAGACTCCGTTTTGAGTTCCGGCTTATGTACGTTATATAGGATTTCTATAAAGACCTGACCACACCCGTCGTGGAGAACGCAAAGCGCAGGCATATCTGAGCATCGCAGGGTAGTCGGGGCTCACCCCACAAGGCGCCCCTCCCTCAGACACGAAGCATAACGGATCGCTGATTTTCCCCTTTTTGTAAAAACTAACTGCGTATTAAGCCACGTTCGCCTTGCGCCTCTTATCGCCGTTCTAGCATGAAATCCATCCTACAATAATATCTTTTTTTTTAAAAGCAAAGTCCATGGGGTTAAGTTCGTCACAGGACACGGAAGTTATTTACGTTTCGCACGGTGCAACGGTAACGCGCAAGTCCAGTTGAGATTGCGTCCACCGTTCTGCTGATTTTGCTTCGTTTATGCCGAGTCACAAAGGTTTGGGTTAGCAGGGGTGCAGTTTGAGCAGCCCAAACAGCCACGGTCGGTGGATATTTACTTTTGGAGATATACTTTTAGCTCTACCACATTTCATTTCCTGTATAAGCGGTCAGTGCGGCCCTCTGGAGTTACCTCACAGCTCCAGAGATCCATGGTTCCATCCCGACCCCCGGCCGCTGCCTCTGTGGAGTTCGCCAGTCCTTCGTGCCCACGTGGGTTTACTCTGGGTACTCCGGTTTCCTCTCGCGTTGCACAAACGCGCGTTAGGTTAGAAATCGGTTCAGTATGAAATTAAAATCTTGCTGCTGTCCTGAATAGTGATGATATGTAAATTAAATAAATAAACAAACGTTTGCAAACCAAAAAGCTACTGACGAGGAGGTCCAGGGTCCAGATTCAGGCTCTGCCAGGCTGGCACGCTTGTAAACAAAGCCATAAACTGGGGGCATCGGGGACTTAAATGTGACATTTCCGTGCATGTTTGGGTCGGGTGCTCGACACACACACACACCCCAAGTGCCCAGATCCCACTTTATTAATGAATCCATGCACACCTGTCACTGCAGCATGAGGCCACGCCTTTAAGGAACAATCATGGACTGTTGAATCCCGCGTCGGCTGGACCGTGTGCCCAGGCGCGAACGCAGCTGCTATCGACCTTGATCGTTCGAATTTAAAGATTAACCAGGTCTCTGAACGTGCAGGCGTCCTTTACGTACGAGTGAGAGTTCTGTCCGATCTGCGGCCCGCGTCGGACGTCGTCGATCGTGAATGTAACGTCACTTTGGGTTGTGTTGAAGGGATTGAGTTCGAAGTTTCTTGCACTTTGTCACCATTTGCTGAATGTCGTCTTTTATAAACGTCCTGCTAACGATTTTAGGTTTTTAATTAACTGGTGTTCAATAAAGAATGGTCGTTGTCTTTAAAATGTGAATAAAACACACAAGTTGTGATGAAATCAGACCTTGGCCTCAGACCTCCTCTTTTCGGCTCTCGTTTAAGTTCCAGACGGGACAGGGGCACCAGTCCGCTCGTACTTTCGGCCTCTTCTTCGATCAAAATATGTTAATAGTTCAGAACCTGTTCCAAAACTCAAAACATAAATCAATCAGTTAAAAAATACATTTTTTCTTCAATCAATCAATTTATTTTTATAGCTTTTTTTTATTTTTATAACGGAGCATTGTCTGAAATCAGCTTTATGATCATAAAAGGCCAATCCCAAGTTGAGCAAGCCTAGGGTGACAGTGGCAAGGAAAATCCCTACTCCCAATCTAATGCAAAAGCAACCAGAGACGTTTCCTCCATTCACTTCTATTCATACTGCGTCCCGTTTTAATTCACGGCCAAATAATAAACGCCCTTTAATTTCCCACAAAGAAATACCTTGTTAAATTCCACAGGTTTGCCATTCGGAATCTGATTGCACACCCTGAGTGTTCTAGGTCACACAGATTAGATGAGTGCTTGATTCATTTATGACCCTGGCACACAGCACATGCCCCAAAGAGCAGTTCAGCAGTTCATTAGACGTCGTAAAGTGCAGATAGGATCTCATCTAGAGCAGCTTTCAAGATCAGGCTCAAGCGAGAAGCAAGGGTCCTGCTCAAGCGCCCAACGGTGGGACACCACAGCTCGAACTACCGTTGGTCGGTGTTTTCCGATTCTCAAAGGTGTGGGATGGAGTTAAGGTCATGTCTCTGCCATTCGAGTTCAATTAAAAGTTATTAAAACCAGTACCTTATGGACTTTGTTTCAGGTGGGTTGAGCAATAAGTTGATAAGATGTGTCACGGCGGACGAACGAGGTCAGGGTATTCGCTTATATAACTTCAGGGTTGCCAGATTGGATTTCCATAAAAGGATGTCGACGTACTATATATTCCAGATTGTAATACTGGAGTATATTTATTGTCAAAGGATGTTTCTAGCCCAATTATATTCAGGGTTGTGTAAAATAAACAAACTACGGCCTTTTTGCAACAATCCTTTTGAAAGCCGATCACAGTACATTTACATTTCCAGCATTTAGCAGACGTTCTTATCCAGAGCGACTTACAACTTATACAATCTTACAATCCAAGCGATTGTGGGTTAAGGGCCTTGCTCAGGGACCCAACTGTAGCAGAGGTGGGATTTGAACCCTGGACCTTCTGGTCCAGAGTCTGGTGCCTTAACCGCTAGGCTACCACAGTCCACAATTCAGTCCACGATTCAGTCTTCAAATATCTTGTGAAGTGTGTTGTTCTGATCGTTTTCAGACTCACAAATAGCCCTTGCTGTAAATAATTTGAAGATTTTGCTAGATCCTGACATACTATATCAGCACTGCACTATATGAGAAGAGTTGGCAAGTGTAGCAAAATGTGACAAAATCAAGACTGATCGGCTGGTCACCAGTTTTGGCCAGAGTCCAATCACCAGCCAATTGATTGGTGCCTCCGTAATGAAGTGAACTCTTATACTGCTGCTGGGTGCAGCTCATCCAAAAATCAGCTATTGTAATACAGTTGGACACAGCGGAGATTGTCTTCAATATTGTGCCACATTCCACATGTAAACTACAGTCCTTGAATTCATTATATGGCTTGCAGCAGAACATTACATGTCTCAGATAAAGGATATTGATTTGTTGCTTATGCAAACTAGACAGAAAGTGGTGTTCTGTAAACAGTGGGTAACACTACATATACTCTTACTACTGACCAAAAATATATATTTTTATTCGGAATAACAGTCAACTTAAGTCAAATCATAACGGAAAAAAGCCATTTTACTCTTGCTTTATATTCTCTTGGTTGTGATATTATGATTATCTGAATTTATGTCTGAAGTTTATTTTAAACAAATGTACTGGCCATGATCCAGTGGGTATTGTGTATGCAAGTAAAAACTACTGGTTATAGTGGGAAATAACTCGAATGAATGTTAAACAACATTTTATTTTAAAAGAATTATTGCATCTGTTTTTTTCCATATCTTGTTGTTGTTTGTGGCACTCTAGTGGAAGGCTTGGTTAATAAATCATTAAATAATACAGCTGAACGTTAAACTCAATTTTGAAAAGTTTTATGGGTGCAAATTTGAATCAGTCAGGCTACTCACTGGAATAATCAAAACATTTGTTGTTTATTTCGTTAAAAAAAGGTAAATTAGGTTTGATATTTTAGTCGTAAACCATTATATTATAGGTTTTTGTAAAATCCACAATTTTACAATAGTTGAGTAATAGTAAAGTCACAATCAGACTTTACTTTAAGAAATAAGAGCAGCTAATGTAGAATGATATGCAAATGTTTATTAATACTAAATGGCACAAATTAATGTTGATATTTTTGTTTATTTATGAGAAACATTTTCTTTCCTAGACTGATTTAATCAAAGTTACGAGTAGCATTGTAATTAAGCATTTGGGTATTCTTTTTTTCCCCCTTTTGCTACTTTGCCCACCTACTTATATTAGCATGAACATGGTCCAGATTTACCATAGGTGGGTAAAGGAGAAAAAGAAAGCCAAACTACTAAATGTGAGGTGAGTCTTTGTTTTTGACTTTTACGTTTTCTCTCCTCCACTGCCCACCGTTTTAGAATAAAAGTAACACCCACTTTATCGCAGCTACTGCAATAGTTACTGCGATACTAAGTCCGTTTTTCAGTTATGATTCAGAAATGATACAATGTTCCTGCTGTTACATGCTACATACTTTTATCATTCCCAGCACGTGTACAAGTTTTGCAGAAACCAGCGCACAGTGGTGCTCAATTACATAATTGTACTTTGGAGTGTTTCTGAGCCAACCCCGCACAAATGTGCTTCCGAATGCAATCATGGTTTCTCATGTTTGACATGCGCATCCATGATTTTCCAAGCTGTTACCCTTAAAACCCAGTTTGTAAATGAAATGCCTGCAGTTTAGGCATCCAGTATACTGTAAATCTTAAATCTAACTTTAAGATTTGCTTTACTGTGCTTCTGATAGCTTATACACAGCAAACTATTCAGCACCTATAAAATTACCTTGTTTTTCAAACAACTGTCCGGAAGGTAAATGAACTAAACCTACTCTACTCCTGGTGCTTCCTAAAGGATCATAAATCACTTGAGAGGAACAGAAAACTGTGTTGTAATCTACAGCAGAGTGGTGTATATACCTCTGTGACGTCCATGACCTTGATGGCTGCCAGCTGTCCTGTTTTGACATGTCGGCCCTGTAGTGGAGGAAGAGAAAACAGTCAGTCTTGTGTCAGTGCAAAAATATTAAACAGAACATTTTGGCTTTTGACAGATATTCAGCAGATTTGGACGTTTAGAAGTGGACTGGACAGTTGTTCCACAAAACAAATGTCATTTCTTCATATACTCAAAATGGAAAGTGACGTCATGAAGTGAATATACATGTTCAACACAGTGATCAGGCCTATATATTACCTATATATTACAAGTTACACAGACACCACAAAAAAGGGTGTCTGTAAAAGGTTGCCTCTTCTTAATGCTGGAGCCAGAACAACAGTTTCAAACGGTTTAAATAAACCTTAATACAGGGTATTTTAAGAAATATTCCATTCACACCTGTTTGTTTTTTTTTATAAATGTTAATATTTCCCAATTGTATGTTGCAATTTCTTTATTTTCTAAAATATAATTTTTTGCCTGTTGCTGAGCTTGTACATGCGTCTAACTTTTTCCCAGGTAAAATGTTCAGTAAAACAAGGATTTCCTGTAGCCTACATTAATATCTATAACTATTATGACTAATAACCAACTTTTAACTATAATATGTATGACTAATGTATGACTGTAGGGTTATTTAACAACGATACCTTTCACACCCACCACCTCCATTGTTTTGGTTTCCACACTGGACCTTCTCTCTCATGCCCCTAACCCACGCATGTATTGGTTTCACTCATTTGTCCTGCATTTCCTTTCCTAAGTCTTCTGCCATTCGCAGCCCTTGCCTAAATTAGTTGTGAAGCCATGAGCTTTTAGATTGTTTGTGCTTTTCAACAAATTATTCACTCGCTGATCCAAAGTGGCATTAACCTTTCTGAGTAAATGTTTGTCTCCTATTCTCCATCAAAAATACAGGAATATTTTTTTATGAAATTAATGTGACTACGCATGCGTTAAAAAAGCAGTTGGTTCTATTTCGGTAAACAAGTTTAGAAATGCAAAAAGAAAAGTCAAAGAAAGTTTCTAGAGTACACAAATGAGATGCAAACTCAATTATGGTGATTGAGTAGCAAGTGATATACTCAAGAGATGAGCAGAAGCATATCAAACTGGACGAGGGTGACACAGTGACTTTTCGGTAGGGTTTATGGTCACCCAAGACTGCCAAAACATACTGACTATGATGGGGCATGGGCATGATCAGATTGTCCAGCAGCTCTTGTGGGATTCTTTGCCACCCTTTCTCCAGGGAAACTTCCAGCTCATTATGTCTTGTGGACGGTATTGTACCACTATAGGGTCTCAAGATCTAACAACAGTCAGCAATCCATTTCTGATGGCGTAGAGCTCGGTACAACCACCAATTCTGATGCCAGACAGACCAAACCATAATTCCACCACCACAAGAGGAGTCCCTTTCTCACATGAAACATGGATTCGTCCAGATCAGGACACAAAGACTGTCAGACTGCAAACTAAACCATGACTCAGAAGAAGACTGTTGACCACTCATCATGGGTCCAATGACTATGCTCATCATTCCACCTTCTACAGGTTCTTTGGTGTTCATCAGATAATGCACACCACTGGTCACCGGGCATCCAGTCAAACATGATGAAGCCAGTTTCGTATGGCCTGATTGCATATTTGTCATCCAGTGGCAGCAAGAAACTGTTCCTAAAACTGTTGCATTGTTACACCTGCTCCTTCTTGCAAATAAGGTTAAGCAGTGGACATTCTGATCTCTTGCTGTTGTGGCAGATGGGCGACCCTGACCCTGTCTTTTTCGTACTGTTCCAGTCTCTTGAAAGTGAATCCACAGTCTGATTTCTGTTCAACCAACTTCAAGATGTCCTGTGGCTCTACAAGCTTCACATTCAAGCAAATCATGTTAGAGGCATTTCAAGGGCTGGAGAAATACAGGATGTGATCAGAGAACGTTCAGGTACTCTCGCACTTTCAGCCTTTTATATAGTGCATTTTTAGCAATTGATTTTTTTTGCAGCAGCAATTAGTCCTTTTTGCATCTCATTTTAGTTATAGAACAACTTTTTTTCACTTGTCGTTTGCTTTTCTTGTTTAATAATAAAAAGATCAAATGATCAATTTGTATTTATTTTGAAATATACCCTCATTTGTGTGAGCAGTTTGTAGAAATAGACCCCACCTCACTACAAAAATATAAATACCCATGAAAGTCTATAATTTTAATAATATGAAATATATAACACATCCATTAATATAGATTAAAAATGCCTTTGAATGTGTGTTTTAGGCATGGCCAGAAAGCTAAAGGTTTCAGTTTTAAATATATGCATATTACTGTAAACAACAGAGGTGAGTCCTATATTTTAAAGCATTTACATTACTAGATGTCCATCTTCCCTTTTATCATGTGAACAAGTCCACTTTCACGTTTGACCCCAATCCTGGGCCTCTGCAGAAACATTCCCACACTCTCTGCACTGCTCAAGCAACAACCCCCCACCCCCCACCCCCAATGCTTTCACTGAATTGCCCTGTCCTCCTCTTAGCCTTGCCTCCTCCCTAACACAAACATACCCAAAAATAGAGAGCTTCTTCCTCCTTTAGCTACCCACGTACCAGTTACCATAAGAAAATCACTACTATTTGCATTGATGAAGATATAATTTGAGATAAAAAAAACCTCCTCTGCAGAGATACCCATATGATCCTCAGAACACAATTACTTCAAATCTACAGGCATGCATAGACATGTACTCCGAGACATTTAGCTCCATCCTGGAAGGGAAATGTGAAGGGAAGAAAAATATGGGACACAGTGGGAAAAGGAACCATTTGAGACCAGTAAAATGCTTACGAGTGTAAAATAACCCTGAAGAGAGCGGAACTCCCCAAACAAACCTGATAGGTGGCAAAAACATTTAAATAATATGAGCAGGCCATCGCGCCAGCTCAACATTAGGCAAACAAAGCAAAATATCAAAGTATAATCCTGTCATTCCTGTTGTGTATTAAAGACCATTAATGATGTCATCCTGCCTCAAGCAAACAGATTCTGTAAAGTCACTGGCTGAGGAGAATTCATGTGAGGAAATGGATAGTGCGATAGTGATATAACTCGGTTTCCAATTAGATGTATTCATTATTTTGCTTGTTTTCATTAGTTACGATTTTTTAAATCACTTTTTTCATTAAAAAAAAAAAAAAAACAACATTTACAAATAATTTTGATATAGTATTTCATGCATTATTCTTGAGTTATAAAGAGGTTAAAGTTTGGAGAAAACAGACGATTAAGCCAGATCTAGAACAGACAGGAGGTTAGCGATGTGGTTCAAAATGTTTTGTCTGGCATCTTTCCCAAGGAGAAGAGGGCTGACTTCATGCTGACTGCTACATTGTGGGAAGACTCATAGATTTCATTATTTTTTATACCCCATGAAACCAATTCCGGGTCACAGAGAGGCAAAGTCTAACCTGCAAATAGGGAACCAGCCCTACAGTGCCACTCAATCACAGGACACGCGTGCACTAATGCACACGGGGACATGTAAGAGACACCAGTGTACCCAACATAAGTATTTGGAATGTGGAAGGAAACCCACAAATACATGGGAAGGACATGCCAACATAACATTTGGTCACAGAAATGGTGGCCTCTGGAGCTGCAGCTTAGCCAAGGTGTCACCCAATGTGGGGTCAGGAGAAGCAAAAACACTATTTAGGTTCATTTTGGAGAACATGGAGAGCAGCAAGTAATTGTGCAGTTCAATCAAAGCCATGTTGTTTAAAAAAATTGAAAAAAAGATGTTGGGATGATTACAATCTACTCGCCATGTTTAGCGAGAAATACATCTTCTGTTGAAGCCATGAAGTTGAGTCATGTCATCCTAATTGCCAACTAAATCAATTTCAATGACAAATCACCTTTAGGACGAGGCTTAATCCTTTTTAGATGAACTGGCACTTCAACAATGACAAAAGTGCAATAAAGAAAAAAAATAAATACGTATAATTTAAAAAAATATATGATTTTACCTGCTAAATTCAAATAAGTTGAGAGATTACTCCATGAATAATACAAATTTGGCTAAATAAAACAGGCAATTCGTACTATGACAAGATCGTTTAACCCTCCATTAAGAAAAATGCACATTTTAAGAATTCCCTCTTAAAGCCAAGCATCTTATTACCAGTCTGGACTGCAGACAACTGAAAGATGTACATGCAAACGCTGAATTGTGAGCTCATTGCCTTTGGTAATTCATCCTTGAGTCACTCTCGTTTTACCAAGCTGGAAAAGTAGTACCAGATGGGATTATGTCATTCAGGCTTAATGGGTCTGAATGCACTTAAAAAGCATTTCACAAACTGTATGAAATTGATGGAACATGAGGCTTTAAGGGTGCATACAGGAAACCAGTTCAACCCTAGGGAGGAATGAGATAATGACTGACAAAATCCAGATTATGTTCTTACATCTAACTTTACATCTACTGTAACTGCTTCAGAGCTGTCTGCATTATCTTCACACTCTCATTCTATTGGCAAGACTTACTCTCTGTACACGACTTTGTGAACTGACACAGTGTCGGTACTGTTCTGCTAAAGGCTGTCTAGAAAAGGACAAGGACTTCTTCGCGGACTCTTTTTGTGTCTTGGGTCACACATGACAAGCAGCGTCTTAGCTGGAAGGCTCATCCAAGCTCCATTATGTGAAAAGCATGTTTAACCTTATACCTGACACGGACCAGTAAATGCCATACCAACATCAAATCTAAGGTCAGCATAAACATCTCCCAGGTATTACCAAGTCGTCCTTCAGTAATGCGATCATTGGGTTTACATCCAACTTGGGTAATCAAAAAATGCCAAAAACCTGAGATTTTAAATGACCCATGACTTTGCAACCAGCCAAAACATCTCACAGAAAAAAGTAACAAACTTTAAGTTAAATCTCAAAGCAAATTCTTAATTTCCTTAATCATATTCTGCACTTCTCCACAAAAATGTTTAGTAGCCAATTCAAAAGCACTGCAACATTTTATGGGTTGCCAGATCAAACAATAGAATCAAAAAATCAGATCTATGGAAACAAGCCTGAAGGTAGTGAAGCACCTTGGAATAAGCAGACCTGGCAATCATGTTCGCTTCAGCTGACCGCTTTCAAAACAGATGTATAACTTTATGCAGTTGCACGTCAAGCAAGTTTCAGACAGGCCGGGACATATATAGGGGGAACAAAAGTATCCACAACTGTCTAGGTCTCAGGGCAACGGACATATGATAGCGTTGCTGTTGGACCGCTGAACTTCCCTGAGGAAATACCAAGGAAGACGAGTCAGTCATTCTGAATGCTAAACCACAACCAAAAAGAGAAGCAGCATTCCTTCTTAATAAACTAGTTACAAATACCACACTGGTAGCACATATACTGTTTGTGGGCCTACACATTCTGAAAATGCTACATCCATGTTTTTCATATAATTGACATTTACATTCATGTATACGCATATCCATACACCATTTTTACTCTGTAGCTGCTTGTTTAAGGCATGGCAAGTTTATTTGTATAGCACCATTCATACACGAGGCAATTTAAAGTGCTTTACAGAATTTAAAAAAATGTAAGATGAGGCACACAGATTAAGCATTTGCAGCCCTGTTGAAAAGCAGGATGTTAGCAGTGACCCACTGATCTGGATTCAGCACAAGACTGCAATACAGAAAATTAATCACAAGCAATACAGACAACAACAGTCGTCTGACTTCTGCACTGCCTCAGCATAACACATTCTCACTTTGTAAAGCCAAATTCAAGCAAGAAGTCTTTTAATTGATTTTTTTTTTTTGATTGATTATTATTATTAAAATATTTTATTTTTGTCTCAGTGTTCGTTAATGTCAGTCCAAAGTAAAAAAATTAAATAAATAAAAGTATACTTCAGATTACAAAAAGATAGCAAAGCACCTTGATTTAATCCCACTTATGGTGGTCAAGGTCACAAGGCAGAAAGAACAAGCCCCACCCAGGACTTGAACGCTGACCCTCAGGAAATGCCATTTCCAGCAGCTGTTCTTAGTCACCGGAGTCATTACAATGTGAGAAACTAACCTTAATGGTTTCCTAATCTCATAACGGTTCTAAAGGTTTTCCTTAATGCTTTGTTTAAAGGACTAAAACATGTGGCAATAACATTTGCATAACAACTACGTTTCCATGACGTGGAGAATTGTTATACACGAATAATGTGATTTACACATGCCCTCTTTTTTCACTTAACTGGTGCTCCACTGAATTTACAAATTAGGCCAGACTTTTTTTGATTGCTTGTTTCGCAGATTGCTTGTATTTCTTCCTTCCTCCTTGTATTGATTCCACATAGTCCTTGAGAAATTAAAAAGTGCTGAAAAATAAAGATTTTTTTTTTTTTTTCCTTCCTCCTCAGTAGATTATTAAGTAGGGACATCCAAGGAACAAACAATTTAAAAAGTCTGGCCTTAAGTAAATTAAGTCTGACAAGTGTGACCAAAATCCCACAGTACAGATAAGCATATATGGCTACTCTTCTAAAAATTAAGTTGTTTAATATCATAGTTGACTCGGCATTCAATCACTGTATTCATACTGTCATTGTATCAATCTAGGCTTGCAACTAAATGCATGTATTCATTTAAACTGTAGTACATAAACAGACTTCTGAGAAAGACTAGTCACAGAAAACGACAACCATGTGAGACCACCATAATTATCAAGCAGCAACATAGTTGTAGCATGAAGTGTTTAATTTAACTTTCCTCATGATGTGATTAATAAGCATGTACACTTTGTCATAACAATGCTAAAATGATATATAGGTGCAGAAGGAATTGGGAAGGGAATTAAGAATTGAGCTCAGCTTTTATGTACATGTGGGTTTTCTCATTATTTCATTATGTTCTGTTTATGCTCTCAAATTTCTCTTCCTGCAACACCACAATCCATTTGGGAGGAAAAGTTCTGATCTGTGTTTGCAGGTTTTCTCCACGTCCCTCGTTTCTGTTTTTCTGTCAATTCCTGCAGTTAAACAAAATGCTGCTCAATAAACTGTAAGAGTTGGCCTCAAAGTGAAAGGCAGGAATTACGTAATAGCACTTGCGTCTCCATCCTTTGTATCCTCTATTTCTGTCATCACTGGAGAAAAGATTCTGCTGGAGCATTCGGGACTCAGCGCTCCAAGAAGATTTCCAAGTGATTTCATCACCCTTCTATGACTTCAAAATAAAAGTCCTACAATCTGGGGACCGACGTGCAATATTTCAAGTAAGTAACCAAAACCCAAAATATAAGTGTGATATAAGGACAATATGCATTATAATATAGTTTGAATTTGGATCTAGAGTGGATTGAGAGAATGTGAAGGTTGTCAGAGTAAGAGTTGTCAGAGTACAATCAAGCACACTGTGAAAGTAGTATGACAAATGTGTCAGAAAAAATATGATCTCCTCTGGCACATTTAGCCCAATCTGGCACAATTATTTCAGGATGTTTTTCATTCAATCATTTCGAGCGAGCACACACACAAACACTCACACACACACGCACACGCAATACACGCGCACGCACGCACACACGCAAACACACGCACACGCACAAAAACACACACACGCCCTGATCAATTATAATTAAAAATAGCTGGATATATTAAATCATTAAGAGACCTGTGCTTTACATTTTGGAATTAAGACAAGAGAGAAGAGTTTTATGGCAGTGGCTTCAAAGTTACATTAAATCTTAATTAAGTATTTCCCATCAGTAATGTGAATCCCAAGCAGTGTTTGAGTGCATGCGATGGACCTTTCTGTAAATCCCACTTAACTAACAAATGATTTCCAACCCTGAATTCTTATTACATCAGCCTGACTTGGCTAGTGTGACCGCCAGAAACAAGGTGCATGATGCCAACGCCAAAAACTCTGTACAGTCATGCCAACTCCCCTTTCCCTTTGATGTTTGGGCACAGCTATTAACGCACACCAAATGTTATCAGTTAAGGCAGCCACAAGGCCACTGAAAAGATAATTCTATGGTGGGTCAGAGTTCATAGGTGCAAAAACAGGGGATCTGGTTTCCTCCCTCACAAGCACTATTCTCTTCAGGATCAACCCAGAATAATTTATGACATGTGATAATCTGTGGATGGAGCTGGTGGGGGACAGATAGCGCTACAGGAAGGAATGCTATAGAGCTAAAATAGGAAGTGTGAGAATCAGTCTGACAATAAGGGGAAAAATGAAGGGGTTGCATATGGTAGTTAAAAGCAGCATACAAACAAAGCATAAAATCACAAACACGAAAAACAGTAAACAAAATGTGCAAAATATTTCATTGACGCATTTCATTGTGCTTGTTTTCTGTTCAAGGACTCAAGGTTTTTATTTGTCACTTATATTTGTAGTTGGTAAAAAAGGCAGTGAAAGGCAAAGTGGCTACTCCAAAAACTGTGCAAATAGATACAGTCGAATCCGGTTAATGGGACTAGCCGCTTATTAGGACCAAATCCTAAAGTACCGAAACAAATCCTATTATATACGTGTAATGTTATTTGCTTATTTGG
>JAUZSV010004303.1:0-16229 GCA_034780495.1 Parotocinclus cesarpintoi | reverse complement strand
AATTAAATACAGAAAAGGATGATCCTGTACCTAATACCTGGGTCACACAGAAACCCTTCCGTTATAATCATCTCTACTATGTTCTTTTACATTTTTACTTTTACAGCATTTAGCAGACGCCCTTATCCAGAGCGACTTATACAGTTTTTTATACAACTTATACAGTCTTACAATCAGGGTTAACATCCTTGCTTAAGGACCCAACTATGGTAGCTTGGCAGAGGTGGGATTTGAACCCAGGACCTGAGTTCAGTGCCTTAACTGCTAGACTACCACAGTCCTAGTTCTTAAGACCTTTTCGGCAACTGACTGGTAACTACAAGAATTACACTACTCACAAAAATTATACTGCGCATTATTGAAATAATAATAATAATAATATTTTGTGTGAATATTTTGAGCATTTAGTGTGACATTTGAGCGAAAGCAGCATCTGGCAGCTTCATCAGGAGACCAAGTTGACCCGGCAGAAGCTCGATCAGCAAGTCTTTTTGGATGTGTACCAGCCAAGAAAGCACTTTTTCAGATGGTGGACAGGGTGAAAAGGCTCAGTGGAAAAGATTATCATGTAGAGACAAACAATAGTGTGTCCAATCGTCAGCAATGTTACATATGACGGGATTGTGGTAGCCTAGCAGTTAAGGTACTGGACTCTGTACCTGATGGTCTGATTGGACCAGCTGGGTCACTAAGCAAGACCCTTAACTCACAGTTGCTTGGATTGTAAGATTGTATGGATTTGTAAGTCGCTCTGGGTAAGGGCGTCTGCTAAATGCTGGAAATGTGAAAATATGATTATTACAGCATTGCTAAAACAACAAACAGTACTGTACATACTGACTATTTTCACAAACATTATATATAAACTGAATTCTCTGTGTTAAGACCGTTAGACAATTTATTTGTACAACAGTTAATTGAGATCAATTTTGTGCATAATGACAGTATTTTCCACACAGATTTTGTTATTTTATTTCCCTTTTGTTAAATTTTTTGCCATCTTTCACCTGTGAAAAACTCCCTGACTAGTCACTGCTTCTGGTGTTGGCATAGCAACAACCAAGATGGTCAATCAGATTATTGTGTGCATGTCCCAGCCAAGGGTGTGTGATATGAACACATTATTTTAGGTGTTTGTAATAGCAATCAGGCGATCTATTGCATTCCTCAAAATTTGTTTGTAAAATCCTTACATTTCACTAACTTGCTCAGAATTAATAGGATGTTCATTACTGCTTACTGAAGAAACCAGTGGAAACAACACTAAAGGAAATTTAAATATGAGGAAAACATGACTTATTTATTTACTTAAAAGGAAAGCATTCCAACAACAAAAAAAAAAAAACACAAAAAAAAACCCAAACAAACAAAAAAAAAAAAAACACTAGTGCATAAACTGCAGAAGGTTTCTGAATATCTGAGCCATGGCGGTCTGAGCCACAGCACATTTTATTGAAAAAGTTCTCCAAGTGATCTAAAGTGATCTAACCTTCATGTTCTGCGTTGGTAGTCAGTTTGACGAAGGTGGAATAAATAATTGAAGGTGGAATAAATAATAATGAGTATTTATTTATATATAAGATTGCCAACTTTAGAGGAACAATCATCTCTTCAAAGCCAAACCACCTCCATACGAGCAAGGATGAGCCACTTCTAGCAATTAAACCAAATGACAGATTGTGAGGTTGGTGGTGTCTGTTTTTTGTCTCCTGGAGTAGATTGTTCACTCATTTCTAACTTCAGTCATGCATTTTTATTAAGTTTTTTGTTATATGTATAATGTAGAATCTATGGGTTATTTATATCTCCTAACCCCCATCCCAACCACCATATGCCAAGTAATTATTTTGAAAACGTTCTAAAATTTAAACTTGAAAAATTGGATTCCAGATTCAAATCCAGCCATAATCTTTATTCCACGGTATCCAGGAAATAAAAAGCTGTCCAGATTCTAGTTATTGTGCAATAGAAAAGAATTCCAGAATAACCCAAACTTACACAGGTGATTCTTTTTAGTTCAAACAAAAGCAGGCTTTATATACTTCTGCTTAAGGACAGCTGCCAGGACAGTCCAATCACCTAATTGCACAATTAAAGCAGTGGTAGTTTCCTCTCAAAACAACAAAGAACATATTGACTTCACTGCCAAGACTAAAGATCAGTTACACTACATTTCACCACAACCGCAAACATTAATACAGAGTTGATCCTGCTGCTACAACCTTCTTCTGGGAAATGTTCCACTAGATTCTGGATTTGTTTCCATTTAGTGACATGAACATTAGTGAGGCCAGAAGGAATGGTTTTGGTTTTGTGGTTAGAATACTTCATACCGGGTTATGTTGGATTTTATGTTTTAAATTTGTCTCAGAAATCGATTGCTTCAATCAGATTTGTAATATCTCTTGTGATTCAAAAATTACCGAGACAGAAAATTCAAAACTTTTGTTCTGCATCACAGGTAATTGAAGATGAATTGATGTCCGGGGGAAACCGCTGCCGTATCATAGCAACAGGCTTCAATAACCGACACCCAGAAAGAACACCAGTATCACACAGCAGTTACATCCTTTATATTATCCTTATAGCTTATGAGGTAGGGTTTTATCTGTGTTTAAACGCTATATGATAAAAACCGTTTACATGTATTGTGCAACATTTTTATGATAAAAAAAATCCTTCGTATATGGTGTTGTTTCGTAGGACAAAGTTAATACTATTTTAATCAAAACCTTCATTATATGATGATTTTGTTATACTCCAAATATACTCCTGCATAAGTTACAAACCTACATAAAAGCTACTCAACCCCCCAAAAATGTACTTTGATAATAATGTGCAACAAGCAGAATCTTAAAACAGACTTTATACCCAACATCATATGACAGTACCACAATGAAAAGTTCTGAAAAAAGAAATCCACTGCCAAATGTTGTCCAATGAAACTGCACAGCTGTGTGCCTAGATATTACTGAGGGCATTTCTAAGGTTTGAAGACACACTCAGGGGCTCCAGGTTGGCCTTCTGCTGATTTTCTGATGTGTTTTCATACCACATATACTGTAACACACACTTTTGTATTTGCAGTCTCCACATTTTTACCATGTAGACAAAGTCAAAGAACAGGAACACAGGACTACTTAAAAGCTGCAACACATCACAAAACTGCAGCACCAAAAGTGACTGAAGGCTGAAGCATTAACATCTCAAACAAATTCCGTAAGCCAATGCAAAGACTAAAAAGCTACGATGCACATCCCATGTGGAATCCTCAAATACATTTTGGAGGTAATATTTAGTGACATGTGCCAATCACATGGTAGTCATTAGGGGTAATCGTGCAGTTCTGTGGTAACACGAGGACATTTTAAAGGTCAGGAACAACCCATGGCCCAAACACCATTCCAAAACGTCAGCGCTTCCACCCATTCGGGTAAACATAAACAATGATTTAATGAGGACCAGAAACGTATTAAATGCTTTCTATAGCTTCCCAACTAACACAACAAACAACATCATAGAGACCTTTTAAGTCCAAAAGTAGACTCCCAGGCCTTTGCCTCCCCAATGCTGCAGGTATTCTCTCCTGAAAATGCACTGGATAATTAACTAGAAGAGATCTACTGCTGACCACTCCCAAAAAATTGAGGATATTTCATCTTGAAAAACCACCTAATTTTTGTAAGCAGTAGATTTCCTTTGGTACTTTTTTTGTTAGAATTTATTATTCTGCCCACCATTATTACTGTTCTTTGGTGTTCCCGTTCACTTGGTTCTGGGTCCATGTTGTTTTTGAGTGTGGTATAGAGCATTTTAAGCAATTATAACCGGCACTCGAGAATTTGGTTCGGCAAATGTTGCTTTGATCTTACCCGATTTTGAACAAAAATGATGGGCCTTCAGATCTTCATATAGAGCCTCACTCCACCCAGAAAAGAACCTGGCCAAGCCTCTTCACTGGTGACAGGCCCAAACCAAAATGGATTGCATCTGTAGCACAGAGAAGGCGACTAACAATAAATAATAAATCCTCCATCATATGCCTTTAAGTTTTCTGGCACAGGCGTATCCGAAGAGAATTGTAATTCTGAATTGAAATCTAATCGTACAAGACGACAACGCAGCTCCAGGAGCAATCTGCTTCTCATTTAAATCATGGAAAAACTCCAAACTGCTGCCTGTTAATTAAAAGATCAAATATTAGAGCAACGTTTTAAAGCTTAAAGTGGAACCATTAGATGTGGCGTTTTTGTTAGACAGAAGTACTTTATGAGGCCAAAGCTTGAGGAAAATGTCAAATGTTACCCAACGACCAGTTCTGGAAAAAAGGAGGATAAACACGTACTAACAAAGACTTGCTAATATTAGGTTTCAAGTCACAAGGAAACTCAGATCCCTCCAAAACACTGCAGAATAAACAGAGCAGTCCAGCTACTAACCACCTCACACCTAAGCTAGCTCGTGCACTGATGGTCAGTACACAATCGCCGGCCATCTTGCTAGTACCAGGTGAATCTCTTTTTTGAAGGAACAGTAGCCTGACCACAACACAAAACACAGGTGCAATAATCTAACTATAATCAACAACGTTACAATTTAAAAACAAATTCTACCAGATTTTCATATAGCTATACATCCTTAATTTTTCTCTTTTTTACTTTTCTACCTCCTCTATTCTATGTTTGTATTATAATGATGCTGCTGGAATCTCAAGTACCCTGAGGGAACGCTCCCAAAGGAATGAAGACAGTTTTAGCTTATCTTAAAGAAGTTTGGATGAGGACGATGAAATGTGATGAAATTAAGAGGAAAACTATGTCAGTATGCTTTCCGACTACACAACTCCTCACATGAGTTTCATACTGTCTGAAATTTAAGTCAATTAAATAAGTCATCATACAGAAAGGAGTTTTTTTTATTGCATTTTCCATTCCATTCCCAGCTTTTTCTGAATTGGCCTCATGCCACAATCGAAGCAGTTATGTAGCCGAAAAGGGATGAACCTGGGAAAACTATATATTGATGTGATTACGGGTGATTATAATCATGTTTTGGTAAAAAAAAAAAAAAAAGCAGCATTCATGAGCTGCAGAGCCTCTAAGGAGTACAGATGGGCAGAAGATCTCTAGTTGGTCAAAGCAGTTGACATTCGTGTGCCTTTAACTTGCACTTCATAACTATACCCAGTTTTCTCTTATTTCTGTTTTAGAGAATTCACTTACACTCACACACACAAACACAACAACACAACTCAAGCTTGCTTCACGACAAATTCTACAGTGTTAGAAGCCTAATTTTCACCGGAGAGCCTTCCTTTGTTTGAAAACAGTGCAGAATCAGACAGGTGCTATAAAACAGAGCTATGGTGGTGAGACTCCTTCATGTGAAACACCACCACTAGTGATAAATTACAGGCTATGCTGGGTCTGTTTTTGTTCTGTATAAAAGGACATAAACCATTCGCCTGATTGGAATGCTCTCTATGTCAAGCAAGATAGCAATGTGGCATAGTGGAACGGCAACAGAGGCTGCATGAAATGATATATATTTGACCCTATTACAGTAGTATAGTCTTTGGTCTATTCACTCCAAATATCTATTGTAATTGGGGTCAAATTATTTTTAATTATTTTATGTTCAGGGCAGCATGGTGGCGTGATGGCTCACGGTACCATCTCTAAGCTCCAGAGAGCCAGGTTTGAGTAGCATGTTCTTCCCAAGCCTGTGTGGGTTATGGTCGATTGGCTCTAAAATGTCCCCGTAAGAGGAAGTGTGTGAATTTGTGCACATATTCCCTGTGATTAACTGGCATCCTGTTAAGGGCTGTTTTTCAACTGTGCTGGCAGTTAAACCCTGCAGAATCCCCAACTGCATGCGAACCCAATTGAACTCTGTAGTCACATCTAAAGCTGCTATATACAGTGTGTGGAAGTGGAGAATGAAGTCTCTGTAAGTCAAACAGCTCTACCTTGTGGCCAGTCTGTGAAAAATAATAAAATGCCTTTAAGTGGAACCTTCATTTATTTAAATGTAATATTTATTCACTGTGACAAAAGTTTTAGCATTTTCTGTGCTGCAAACCCCATTTCTCCTGGTCTAATCTGGTTGTGGAAAGAAGGAAATCAAAAAGGCAGCTGGTTATTGTAACCACACAGATGGAGTACCTCTGTTATTTACACTAATGGAATTACAATAACAGTTAAATGTTTTAAATAATAATAAAAATCAATCCATAATGTTTCATTGCAGTAAGACAGAACTTCCACAGTAATCCACAAATACATAAATTACATCTCTAAGCCATCCACCTTCCTGTTCTTAAGCTGCATTTTTTTTCCAGTGTGCCCAGGGCTTTTGTCTCACAGAAAGGTGAAGCACTTGTGCCTCTTTAGCTGTCTAACAGAGAACATCAGGTTGTATTCATTAATTTGAGTGTCCATTTCTCTTTAATTTTGACTGATTGCTTATTACCTCAAATACCTGAAAGACATGATGTTTTACAGTAAGTATGGTGTGTTCTGGGATTTCGGATTTCGTTCAGACAGTGTACATTCATTTTGCAGGTTATCTGTTATATACGTTAAAAGCTTTTTATTGAAATTTTTGGAATTTTATAAGATATTATATTTTTAAATTGCTTATATTTTATATTCTGATGCACTCAAGTGCAACCACAACTGACAAACCTACTCTGTGTTCTACACCAAGAGGCAGATGCAGGAAGTAAATATTCCACAGCTTTATTGACCAAAATGAAGATAGGATGAGTGTTCCCCTCAAGGTTCAGATCACAAAGTGATTAGTACGTGGATAGGAAACCAGAGGGGCTGGTATGAAAGAGGAGCCATTTGAGGTGAGAGTAGCCATACCCAGTGAAGTTAGATTAAACATAGCTGATAAGACATAAGAGATCAGTCTGCTCAGAGTGCCCGTTGGACTTGGGGGTGGTAAGCCTGGAGGGGCTTCTCGAACTGCCACTGGATGCCACAAACAAAGCAGGAGCCAGGATGGGCTGGGAGCTCTTGCCAGAGTGTTTGTTGGCAATGAATATGTGAGAGGAAATCCTTCTTTGCTGCCAGGAAAATGAGATTAAATATTCAAAGCAGAAAAAGACAGAGCAGCAAGTCTTGTGGGTTTGAGACATTTATTATCACTCAAATATTCAGCCAGTAGTGCCATCCTTGCAGCACAAGTTTGATGGTTAGAAGCTTCTGATCCCCAATGTCGTATTTGCACTCAGTCAGCAAGGATTTGCTAAAGTAAATTTCAGTGGTCCTGTTCACTGGTACTGAGAGTGAACTACACCCACTGCTGCCACATATTCCCCTCTTTTATGAAAGGAAGGGTGGGGTATTGGGGGGTTGTACATGTTCTTTGTAAGCCTCCTTGAGTCACATGAGAGGATCAGCTGCTGAAGCCATGGATGAAGTGGGTAAAGTAAAAATCCCAGGAAGCATCCAAGTAGTCCCTTGATGTTGTGAGGTTGAGGCCAGTTCAGGACTCTCTCCAGTCTCTGCCTTTTTGTCACCTGTGATCACCCTAAGCAGGCTAACCATTTAACCATGAAGGTGACCACCTAGGTGTGGACTAATTTCTTGGATATAATGCAGCTGATGCTATAGAGGCACAGAAAACATTCTCTTACGAATCATCCAGCATGTCAGTGGGCACATTATCGATAAAGGACTAAATCACAGAGGGTTACATAGCTAGAAGGACATAACTAGGTGTTTGCATTGTCCTGTACGGGTGGTAAAGAGTCACTACAGGTACTGGTAAAGGTAAGTGAACTTTGGGTTACTTGGTTAAATCTACAGTAATTAGTACACAAGCAGAAACACGAAATCAGGTTTTCTTTATAAAGAAGAAGCAGACTTAAGCAAAAAACATGGTGGAGCGAATAAGGCCTTGGGCTAGTGCCTCAGAGACACGATTTTTAATGGCGCTGTTCTCAATGAGAGACAGAGGGTAAAATCAGGACAATAGCACTGTTTTGACATTGGATCATCTTTGTGCTCTGGTGAAACTGTGGAGAGGGTGGTGGTATAAGTGAAGCACCTCAGCCTTACCAAGTCCATGTTCACGGCATGCACATAAATAGAAGAGGGTAATTACCACAGCAAGATTGACTATTTGGTGGCTAGGGATATATACATAAAAGTTATCTGCTGCGTAATCGATGAGGCCTGAAAATTATGGTGCCATGTTAGCATACAGCAAGGGGAGTCGCAGCTTACAAGTGTTGGTCAGCATGTGGCCAGATTACCCAGTGTGCAGAAAGCAAAACAAGCATGCTTTTCTGTGTGGAGTCTGCATGTCTATCCTGTGTTTGCTTGTGTTTAGTGCTCCTGTTTCCTCCCCTGTATGACGTCCCATGTTAGCCATAGAAGCATAATGGACCAATAATCAACATAGCTGTACTTGGTAGATGTTGTATCCGGTAGGTTGTGAATATAGATGTTAAACAATATTGGTGATCCTGCTGGTCTGGCCATCGCTGCTGCAACGACGCTACAGTCCGATGGCATATACATAATGAACCTCACGATGTGCCAATCTGGGATTACCCTCAACAGTTTCAAACTCTAGTCCAAGGTGCCACAGAGTGTCAGGTGTCAGGTCCAGGAATACTACTCCAGCTTTCTCTTATTCTGAAAGCTGTCTTCAGTGTCTTAAGTAACAACATCTCAATTAGAGGGCATGTACACTGAAAATTGCTTCATGTTGGTATTGTGGCACTGCTAATTCAAAGAACCTGAAAGATAAAAATTGAAAAACATCAGTTCAAAATGAAAAACACATTGTTCAGGTCTGGGACCCAATAATGCAGTGCAAAAGTTTCACAGCAGCACCCACCAGTAATTATAAGCATTTGTTTTCCAATACTGCTATTAAGCATATTTAATATAATGTGCTAGTATATCTCATTCTGCAGAAACTATAACAATTTCAATAAATTTAATAATACATGACATCACTGAAGCAGATATCAAAATCAATACATGACTGCTCATTTGCATTTACATTTAACTCATAATATATCCCCTAAATTCAGTAGCACATAGACAATACTACTCTATTAATGCATATAATATAATATATAATGCCTTATACAGTTTCTGAGGGTCTGGGACAAATTAATTTAATTTACATGATTCTCAACAAGCCTTCCGTTAATTAATTAACAATAAGAACTAAGGTACCATTTAACATCTTGTAAATTTATTAGAGGATATTTCATTTCATTAAGATCACAGAAGTGTTTAAAGTAGGATTAAATTTGTGAGCCTTTAAAACAGACTATGACATCACAACACCAAATGACATCACAAAAAATAATAAATAAAAACAAGCCTTGCGCTTTGAATGGGAAGGTTTTGTTTTTCCATTGATTGTGTGGCAGCCAGTAACAATAAAAATATTATGTAGACAAAGGCTAAAATTGATCAAATTTTTATTCTCATTACATTCAACGCATTAATTAATTAATTTATTTTCTTATCTTTTAATCATGGCCTGGGTCATGGGAAAGCCAGGGCCTAGTGGGTAGGAAGGTAGGAACAACTTAGAAAGGGTGCCAATCCACTGTATGGCGCACACACTCATACATGCCTTCAAACACTAAGGAAACACAAATTAGCATAGCATGAATGTATTTGGTATGTGGAAGGAAACCGGATGGGATATGGAAATACTTAAGTACTTCAGTTACACTGTTATGTGGACGACACTCAAATTTATATCAGCACTAAGTCTCCAAGCCTGTTGCTGTCTGATGCACATGTTCATTGTTTATCTAACAACAAAAAATGGATATCTAATCATTTACTGAATTTAAATAGTAGTAAATCTAAAACCATTCTTATTGCATCACCTTAACAAGACTGGTCAATCCAGATATCCATTCCAGGTTTTGTTAGGTACTTTGTGGCAAAGTTTAGCAATCTTGTTGTTATTTTGGACTCCTTTTCTCTAGATGCACATATCAACAATAAAACTAAAATATCCTCTTTTCATCTAAAAAATGTCGCTCGACTACGCCCCTCTCTTAATGACTCTGTGGCTGAGACACTTGTGCATGCCTTTATTACATCTAGGCTCGATTACTGTAACTCCTTACATGCAAAACGATAGAAAGAGTTCTCACCTGTACTAGGACATAGGAACATATTACTCCCATATTAAAATATTTGCACTGGCTTCTGGTCCATTACCCCATTCAATACAAAATATTGTATATTATGTTTTTTAAAGCCATACATGACTTGGCACATCTTTCAGACATCCTATTTCCACATTGTCTGTTTTGTGCACTACAGTCTGCAGAAGCCTGAAAAATTACCCAAGTATGTTGTGGGTTCTAAGCTCTGGAATTCAGTCCCACTGCATCTTTGTACCTGCACGTTGCTAACCACTTTTAAAAAGCTCTTAAAAATATATTTTTCAAAATTGATTTTTAAATATTAGATAACACGTACACAGAAGACAGGAAAATAATGGTAATGTCTGGTTAACATTTATTTCAGGTCAACATTTGGTTTCTTAGAACATAATGTGGTGGTTAAATGGCACATACCTGTAATTAAATGTAATTTGAATGAGCTATGCTCCACAAAGTCAGAATGTTTAGCTTTTAAACAATTGATTGGTATCACATCTGTGATATGCTTATTGGTAAGGTGGTAATCACCTTTGAGTGTGGTGATTCTGACATAATTTTAATGGTGGTTATACTGTTTATGGTGAGTGTTGGTCCAATAGTGACTGACAAATTAAGCAAAGCAACAGACATATTTGTAGTCGTCTATAGATTTATAAACTACATTAACCTGTAAAAAGGTTTAGCAAACAGAGAGCATGCAGCGCAGTTAAGCATTCCAGTGTATCACATTTCAGCACAGTCTTTTATTGATATCACCCTGGCTTGCAGTTTGTGACCAAAGCATGTCCCTGTGAACTTTAATATTTTTAAATCTTACTAGTTCGACATTCACATGAACAATGCTGTCTCTGAGCAAGCATTTCCTTCATTTAAAAACAGTTAACACCAGTGGAGTTAATGTGTCAGAGTGCCCTTAACAGGATTAATGTTTTCCAGTCTTGTTTCCAGTTACATAAAAAGTGTTTGGGAGACCCAATATTAAGCATAAAATAATTAACAGTGACATCAAGTGTGAAAGATAACTAGACATGTCTTAAAGGCAAACAGAATACATGCAATATGGAGGAGCTGAATTTCACTCTGAGAGACAGGGAACTGTCACCACTAGTCATGAAGGCAATAAGATGTATAGACAAATGTATGGCACTCTGATGAATAAATGTTGGTGGCTCCGACTGAAACTCTATACAGAAGAGAAATGAAATGCAGACTACAGCTGTAAATACAGACATCTCAGTTATTCAGTCCCCCTCCCTATCAGTGCCCTCTTGATGCGTTTCCTTCCACTCCCAACACTATACCTCCAAAGGCCACTTCTGTGATTAGATATCCAGCTGTCCAAAGAAGCCCAAGGAATCTGGAAGGATTCACACTTTAGGTGGGGCTTAATATAAGCTAATCGGTAACCAAAGTATTTACAAATATCTGTTCAATGTCCATGTGATCTGTCTGTACTTAGAAGAAACCATATCATTTTTTTCACCATTTATTACCAATAGAGGACATGGGTGCTGACCTCATTATTATTATTATTAGTGTGTGCTTTTAAATGTTAGATATATTCTTAGGTTTCTCTCACACTCTCATAGTACCATTAGGAATGCAGTAAACAGAGATTGATCCTGAAATTTCAGATGAAGCTATTGTTATGAAAAGCACAATTCTTAGCTTGGGTGAATTTTATTAGCAGTTTTAACTATTTTAAATGAGGCTCATGGTACTGAAGTAATTATTTATATTAATCATTATTTGTATTTCCTTTGCATTTGTGACATGTATTAGTGATGCAAATCATCACCCTCGCTGCATGCCAATGTATCATCTGTTAAATTATTACATGACAGATTTGGATTGCATTTATATTTAGAGAGCCTCGCGTTGGGTGGTGTCATCTTATTTGGAAATGCAAATTCAATATACTGGAGATGTGACATCAAGCCAGGATGGTGTCAGGATACAGCAATTTTTAAACACGGTTGAAAGACTTGCCATTAGGGTGTTATAGAATCACTTTCTTCTTTAGACACCCTGTTTGTGCTGATACCTCCTGTCACTAAATCATTTCTTAAGTGTCTGTTTGACACATATGCCACTTAAAGACACGTTTGCCAAGACTTAATACTTAACATACCTCCCTGCAAAGAGTTTCTTTAATTCACTGAACTACAAAATTGGCCAAAATCAAATTGTTAGCTGCACACATGCATTTACGTATCTAAATAACAAGCCCAGTGTACAAAGCATTCATAAAGTATTTAACTGTACTGTATTGTTACATTACAAATCTGCTGCACTGAAAGTCCCCAAGTGGCCTTCATAAGTCTGTGGTGGCCTAGTGGTTAAGACACTGGACTATGGACCAGAAGGTCCTGGGTTCAAATCCCACATCTGCCACAGTTGGGTCCCTGAGCAAGGCCCTTAACCCACAATTGCTTGGATTGTAAGACTGTATTCATTGTAAGCCGCTCTGGATAAGGGCATCTGCTAAGTGATGTAAATGTAGATTGCGGACCAGTGAGAGAGTGTAATACAGTATAAAGTTGTCACCCACACCAATAAAGTGGTTAATAGAGCAGGACCTGACCCTAGTCTGTTAAATTTAAGAAAAAAAGTCATGTTTGAATCCTGTGATTACCAAAACAATGCTGTGGGGGATCTAGCATGGTCTGTTGCTGGGCTGAAAGGGGTTGCAGTTCTGGGGTGGTCCGCCATCCTGTATCCTCTTAAATCAAATTCAACCCGAGGGCACTGTCAGGACTCCTGGTTCCTTTTGGTGTTGAACTTTCATATTGCTGTGCTGTGTTCCCTAATGTGTATGACAAAATGTTAAGGTTTCTTCCGTAGTGTACTCTTAAGAGTATTCACAGAGTCAATAGTGAGGAGCATAGCAGAAGCTTTCTGAGAAACTCTTCCTGTGCATACAAATAAATGAAAGAAAATATACTCAAACCCTATACTATGCTCATTATTTCTAGGTATTATTTGTCCACCCGTTAATGGATTCTTTTCATGTTCATGCCTGTATTCATATTACAAATGTAAGATTTTTGCTATTCTTTCAAACTTATCGGCCCTCTCTTTTGTTCATTGTAGAACTGGATTGTTCTGCTTACCAGATGTCGTAGGAAAGTCAGAGGAGCCCTTTATATCCAGACAAGAGCCTGACTTGTCAAATGAAGAGCCATGCTCCAAGACACCTATTCCGTCATCCCAACGGACAAAGGACGAGAACACTGAGCCGGAACAGCCCCCTGCCGTCCCTTTACCCATTCCTGTACAACCTGGCCAGCCTACCTACCCTCCATACTTTGAAGGTGCTCCTTTTCCTCAGCCCCTGTGGGTACGGCACTCATACAACCAGTGGGTCCCTCAACCTCCACCCAGACCAATCAAAAGGAAGAAAAGGCGGTCTCGAGAGCCTGGGCGCATGACCATGAGCACCATTAGATTACGTCCTAGACAGGTGTTGTGTGAGAAGTGCAAGAACACTTTAACCAGTGATGAGGACAGCAAAGATGGGTCAGCTGTGGCCAAGCCATCAAGAAAGGAGAACGCACCACAAGGGGAAGAACATGTCAAGGAGCCTCCCTCTAAAGCACTCCGGAAAGAAGATGGAGATGCTTTGAGGGAATCCAAAAAGAGGGAAGAGACAGCAGGATATGAAAGCAAACGTTGCCGCAAAGATAGAAAGGAGGATGAGAAGTTCCCAGGAAGCAATGTAGTGCCACACAGCCCGGTAATAAAAATCTCCTACAGCACTCCACAAGGTAAAGGGGAGGTGATGAAGATCCCATCCAGGGTCCATGGTTCTGTGAAGCCCTTCTGCCCCAAGCAGCTAATGCAAAATGGGATCAGGGAACATGACAGCAGCCGAGAGCCAAGAAAAGAGGTGCGACCCACTATTGAGTCCATTCGGACAGGCCTCACCGTCTCCATCCCCAAGCTTAAGCTTCCAAAGCTGTCTGATCAGGACATCCCATCACCCAAAATTCGCTTAAAGTCTCGTGGGGACAGCGTGGAGCGTATGTCTGTGTATGAGGCTGAACTGGTTGAAGAAGCACGGCGTAAGAGTCCCAGAGTTCCTGGAACAGGCCTGCCTCAACCTGAGGAATCTGTGGACAAAACTTCACTGGACCTGTGGCCAGGTGAGGAAACTGAACGACACAGTGATTTAACACTGCTCATTAACTTTGGAAAACGCAAAGCGGACTCCTCTAGCTTGTCGGTGTGCAGCAGCGATAGCCTGGATGAATCCAAATCATTCAGCTCGGATGGAACGTCGCCAGAACTATGTGAGCTTGCGCCCGGCGAACACGTCCTTGGAGTAACGTCCTCCGTGTCAACAGCCTCATCTGTGTCCTGCACCGAAGGCAGAACTGTGCCGCCACTGACTGTGCGCCTACACACTCGCAGCATGAGCAAGTGTGTGACTGAGGAGGGCCATGCTGTGACTGTAGGTGATGTGGTATGGGGGAAGATACATGGCTTCCCCTGGTGGCCAGCCAGAATCCTGAACATTAGTGGCACTCGGCGAGAAGAAGGTGAGGTAGATGCACCATGGCCTGAGGCTAAAGTTGCTTGGTTCGGCTCGCCGACCACCTCGCTGCTTTCCGTGGCCAAGCTATCTCCCTTCTGTGAGTTCTTTAGACTGCGCTTCAATCGCAAAAAGAAAGGAATGTATCGTCGCGCCATCCTCGAAGCAGCTAAAGCTGTAGGACACATGAGTTCGGAGATCACCTCCCTGCTGTCTCACTGCGAGACATAGGTGAGACATCATCTCTACTACTATCTTTTCTAGATACGTTAGAGGTGTTTGTTTGTTCTTCAAATGGTTATGCATTGCCTTTATTTTCTTGTGTACTGATTGGTGGCCAAAATCGCCAGCCCATAACTAAATCACTTACTGATATGGTTTTCATCAAGAGTACAAAAGCAGTTTGCTAGCAAAACAAAATGGATCAAATAGAGAATACACAAATCACAGATATGACACCAAACATATTTTGTTTAATAGCTAAATATTCTAGTTTTGTGACGCATTCAACTAAATTAATTTAATTAATGGCATATTTCTGCAGATTACGTAGATGAAAAAAGAATATGGAATCGCCAAACAAAATCACAATTAGAATATTGTTGCTCAAACACATGCTTTTATAATGGCCTGAATTGTATGAGGGATGGAATTAACCAATGGAAAACGGTATGCAAGCTGGTTGTGACTTTGTTAAATAGTGTTTGACTGATTAGCTTTGCAGGCCAGAGCCTTGTCATGGGACAGGTATCTACCCTATTATTTTTATTCCAATTGATATTTGGGCCGTTTACTGCTCATATCATTGAGAATTAGAACACTATTAGAATGGCAACAGACAAAAAACTCCCAGCAGCATCCAATTGTCCAGTGCGTATTTGTGATTCATTGTTGAATATCACTTTTATCCCATCTTCTACACTTCACGATTGCTTCTCTGTAGGCAAACCTTGTTTTCTTCTGTTTAGTTGTTAGTACTGGTTTTTATTTGGTGTCTCAAAGCAGCTTTACAGCATTATGCTGTCTTAAAACGCTAATCCAAAATTGGGCAAGCCTACTGCGACAGTGGAAAAATAAAACTCCCTAAATGTTGTAAGGAAGAACAATTGAGAGGACGAAGATTTAAAAAGCGACCTATACTCCTTGGGTGTCCTAGATGTTAATTGTAAGAATTAAGTTTGTATTAATTATAAAAGTAAATAATAATAGATTGTAACAGGTTTGTGAGGATTTGTCTCCTGTTTCCACCATTTTGCTTTCATACTTTTGCAACAATTTAAACCGATTTTCCTTTTTGAGTGACAATTTAAAATCCATTTATATTTCCATTGTTTGAATTGACAAGTCTCTTGTTGCAGCCTAGTTTTCGTTCAGTTAGTCGCATCTTATTGTGATCTGTAAGCACTTCGTTTTATTTGCTGCCTAATTTTCATTTTCATGCTTGTTGGTATTCCAAGATTACACTGGTTAACAGCCAAAATGTTTAGGGCATCAAACCAGTTGTTCTTAACTAATTTTGGGGTGCTGAGATTG
>JAUZSV010004195.1:0-16235 GCA_034780495.1 Parotocinclus cesarpintoi | reverse complement strand
GGACCTGAAGAAAACACACAGATAAACTATTTATGGATATTTCTTGAATATTTTCGCCAGTTGAAATCCTTTGTGATTTAGTAGGATGTGGCATCGGTTATTTCTTTCCATTTTACTGAATGTTTGTCATATTCTGTAATGTTTGCAAGCACGCATTGTGGAACACTTTAAGAGATTAGAAAATAGTATTTAAAAAAAGACAACTTAAAACTTCAAAACTTGGTACTTAACAAAAAAAATTAATGATTGGCAAAAGGGACTGATTGCATTTGGACCAAAGGCCCTAGTGTATAGGAAGTGGCTGAATTAGCAGGTGTACTGAAACATAAGGTGATACTGATCTATCAGTAGTGGCAGAAATCCACCATTCAGATAGGACCTGATCTGTGGGGCTCCTGACCATTAAAGAGCAGAATAGGGGCCTAACCAAGAATGCAGATAAACAGTTGGACTACATTCTGTAATTGTAGAACTACAAAGTTCTTTATTGTAAATGAAAATGGCCAATAAGTGTCCATGATCACAATGTTATGCCTAATTGGTGTATGTATAATTGACCTTAAAATGTATACTTTGGCACCTCTGTATTGATTAGATAACTTTGTGTAATGTTTCTGAGCATATGGAGGAAAACATAACCTTTTTTGCTGACATTTGTCAATAAGGCCCAGTTTGGGTTAAAACTGCAGTATTTGTGACAAACTTCAGTCACTTATACTGTGGTTAGTTGAAAGAAGAAACTTCTGTTCTGATATGCCTTCCAACTACCATGCTGGTATCTAATTGCAGTTTTGGTGACCCCAAAATTCTACAGTCTGCTGCGGCTTTCCAGTTGTGATCCATGGAGACATAATTTTTTTTCGTTTACTTACATTCCTTCTTACTCTGCTGACTGTAATTCTGGAGCTGATTGTACAGTGCACAAGTTCTTACTCCTTTCCATACTTGACCGACATGTATATTAAATGTAAATCATAGTCTGATCACTTGATCACTTTTAACATATTAGCTGCTTTCGCACCAAACAGATCTAGGGACTAATTCAGCAGTTTCTGATAAAATCACATGAGCAAAGGATTACATTGGCCAACCATCTGAAGAACTACAATAGAGGGTGACATTCACAAATGCCACTTAAAACTTTACTGTGCAAAAAAGAAGCCTTATGTAAGCCCTGCCCCACAACTATGTGTCTTCCGAACTTCTTTGGGCTCAGGGGCATCAATAATGGATGCAGACCTCCAATGGAGTTCCAACACGTCAACGGGCGTGATAAAGTCACAGCAACGTCTCCACTTCTTGAGGATCCTCAGGAGGCTTGATCTAAAGAAGGAACTGCTGATTATGTTTTACCACTGCACTGTGGAGTATGCTGCCTTACTGCATTTCTGTGTGGTTCTGCAGTTGCACTATGGCACAAAAAGGCCATACAGAACGTCATCAACACCGCCCAGAAAATCATTGGTCACCCTCTATCGTCCCTAAAGGAACTCTACAGCACCCGCTGTCTCAGAAGGGCACACAACATTAAAAAAGGCAGAACACAACCAGGGTACCCGATGCTTGAACTGATGACCTCTGGCAGACGTTCCAGACAATTAAAAACTAGTACAAACAGACTAAAAGTTTTTACAACAGGGCTATTGCTCTGGTAAACACAAACATGTGACATAGGGTTTTGTGCAGTTTCATACTGTAAAATTTCATAATATGAAATTCATATTTCATTTTAAATTAGCCAGTGTGCAATATTTTAATTTAAATGTCATTTAAAACCACTTTAAGGTGCCATGTGTAACCCTTTTTGTTTTGTTTGAGTGTAAACGTGTATATAAGGTTTAGCTTATCTTAATAAATTTAATTTTACCTTATTATTCTATTTTGTCATCTTTTTTGCACAGAGTTGCACTTTAATTTTGTTGTTCAAGTGTACAATGTGCAATGACAAAGTTAATTAATTTATTCATTCATTTATTCATTTAATCATATGGCCAGATAAGTATAATATATATGGCAGTATTTCAGGTCTTTTTGAAAAAAAAAATGGGCTGCATGTGCTGTGGAACAAAGATAAGGATCATCCAGATTATCTGCAACAAGTCCAAAAGCCAGGATCGGTCAATAATATGGGGTTGGTCAGTGCCCTTGGTAAAGGTCATTTACACTTCAGTGATGACAGCATTAATGTAGAATAGTATATTGAGATTTTAGAGCAACATCTACTGCCTTCAATACAACATCTTCTTACTGTAACATTTTTTGGAATGTGTTACAGATCTGAAATGTGTAAATAAGGTTTAATAACAAATGCAATGAAGCTGACGCGACAAAATATGAAACGCAGCCGATTCCGGTTAATCGACCACATCAGGACGCGATCGTTTTGGTCCTAATAACTGGCTGGTCCTATTAAATTTACATGCCCTATGTTACAAGACGGGACGTGCTATGTAACATATTAAATGTTTATTAAACCTTTTTATTGTGTGATTTACACGTATAGCGAACGTACAAACAAGAAGTACTGTTGCTTACAGACTTTGTTCATTGAAAAATACATTTGCAAACAATTTTTCGAACCAAGCTACTACACAATGTATAGGTACTCAGCATGCGAATCATTATACTGAAAAAAAAAAAGTTACTAAATTCCAGTCAACGTTTGAAGAACTTATCCAGTGTGATTTGACGGGTTCTCTTGACGGACTGCACTTGAACAAAATCAAGAAAGTGGTGGGTGTGTTCACCTCCCGCTGGTTTTGCTCTTGTCAACACAACTTTTCTGATTTCCTGACCTTAGATAAAAGCATAATTCTCCCGGGGATCCTAAAAATCCTCCCATAAATCACTGACCCGCTTTTGCAGTGGCCAAGTGATTACTTGTGGCTTCTTTTTTGTAGTAAATGGTGCTATTAGGACTAATGTGACATTCACTTAATCCGATCATAACTGGATATCTGCAGTTACCGGAGAGGTCATGTAAATGGCATACTTAAATTTCCTAGATCAGATTAAGGCCTAGAAATCATATTAAGTAAGTTAGAACTTTAGCTCAATATTTTGATGCAATCCGGCAATGTCTTACATAATCAAATAAATCGAAGACTTCTTTTTTTTGGGCTTGTTGTTTGTTTTTGTAAACGTGATCTTTCAACCCTGGAAAATAATCTCTGAAGTATTGTAAATTAGGTAAAAATCTATTAATTGTCATTTTGAGAGCCACTAGGGTGTTCAGTACCACCCTTTTTTACTGCCACTGCTTGCCTATGGAGTTTTCAAGCCTGTAAGTTTCATCTTAGTGATTGTGGCTGAAATGACAGCTGATAGTGTATTTGTACATGTGGAAAAATAATACAGCTATAGTTTAAGGTACTGGTGTCGATATTTAAGTCACTATTTGTGAAGCTTATAGTAAAGAGTATGCAATCAAATGATATTAACACAGAAATCAAGTGGTCAACTCGGTTAAAATCTTGCACAGGTCTGTTTTTGGTTTTGTAGTTGAACATCAGGGTTTTGAATTAGATGCAGGCAGCTACTGGTATCCAGTAAAGAGACCATAGGAGTGGAATAACTTGGAAAAACATGGACATGAGAGAAGATAGCCAGAAGAGCATTGCAGTAATCAGTTTTACACATTTGTGGCTTCCCTGGAAGGCAAGGCAAGGAAAGGACAGGAAAGGAAGGGCCGGATGATCCTGATGTAAAGGCGATAACTGCATGGCACAGTCAGACTGGCAATATGACCAGAGAAGCTCAGCTTGTGGTGAGATTTGTGTAGATACATGTCTGCACATCTGTTGAACTGAGTGAGATGAACAGAGTGCCTTCAGCATAACTGTGATAGAACAGATGTAGAACGAGGAACTCAGCCTTGTGGATGGATGATATGCTGTTACTAATTAGCCATTAGATTCAAATTAAAATGTGATTACCTTAGTGCTCCAGTGTCCCCAGTCTGATTTCGACTTGATTTTGTGTGACACCACAACATATTTCCAGTTATATTTATGATGCTTGTATTTTGTGAATGGAACTGAGAAGCATGCACAAACTGTATTAAGGCTGCAGAGAAGCAAGTACACTTTTCTTCGCTGTTCTTGATTTTTTGTGCTTTATTGTGTTTTTTGCCCAATTCAACATTTGTTTTTGATCTATCCCGGTCTATCCCTTTTAGGTTTACTCTCATTAATTGGCATGCACCTTGTGCAGTATTATTAAACCCTAAAAGCGATAGGAAATGATTAAGAATCATTCACTGCAGTGCAGAGACGAGACCGTGTGAGTCCATCTGTAATGATTTCTAAAATCCTCAAACCAGAACTGGTATTTGTACAAAATCTAACACTTTGAATTTTATTTTTTATTAAAATTCTTATTTACTAAGTAATTAAAAACACTGCTTCATTCTCATACAGAAAATTCTGTTCTGGGCACATTCGACATGACATCAGCTCAAACACAGCCACACATGAACAGCACAGTGTTTTTAGAAGTCAGAATTCAGTTAATTTTCAAAGCTGTAAACACAGCATAGCCCCTCACGTGTTTGTTTCTGAGACCTGAGGTGATGTTAGATTGTGTTTTTAGTGCTACTTAATAGTGTCTCCCTATGGATATATTTGCTTATAAATGAGGGAGTAGGGATACTAATGAGGGAGTAGTTATATTTCAGACCCAGCCATCTGTTCAACATACAAGTAGGCTACTTCAAAGTAAATCCTGTTTGCTGCACAGGCTGAATGTAAGCTGTGGAGGAACGACTCTGAAAACGTTTGGAACAATGAATTTCATCGTTCATATTCAGCATCACTCTGCTGACTATGCATAATTTTCAAATAGAAAAAAAGAGGTTAAAGCTAATTCTAGTAAGAGCACAGAGCCTATGCCATCTTTCTTTCGAAAAGTTTCTTTTTTTCTGTATGTTGCAATTGAGAATTATTATACAGAAAAAAATGGAATTGGTCGATCATTATTTAAAAAATCTGAAATTTGAATGTACCAAAAAAATTACAGTTGGTGGATCTCTAATATATAATATAATAGCTTCAGAGTATTGCTTGTTTATTATTCAGTATCTGTCTGATATAACGGTCTGAGTTTATATACTTATGCAACTTTTAACAGAGTGTTTGAAAGATAAGATATATTGCTAGACAGTTGTTCTTTCTTTTGTACTAGGAGCACAAATATTGCCTAGGCTGGAATAAAAGTATAAATGCATTGTCCTTAAAAATTTCACAATGCATACAATATATTGCTAATTCGATAGCACTTTTAAGTTAATTGTTATAGGAAAAATGTTCTTTTCTATTCACCTATTTTTGACATAGATTTTGTTCACTAATGCTTAGGTGAATCAATGTTTGAAGAGGCAGGACATCCTCCAGTAGGTCCTTTGAAAATACAACAATCTCTGGTAGAGTGTTCTATCATCCCCAAGAGCCCTGAGAATGACCAGCACACTGAACAAACATCACTGGCATCTTCGAGAGAAGAACCTGCATCTTCTTCATCTGTGAGAAGTCCACGACTCACACCTAAACCAGGTGAACCTTTCAACTAAATAAATTTTGTAGGACAAGCCCCTCAGAGTTCTCTCATTAGCTAGCTGTTCTTTACCCAAATGTTTCTTTGTTGATGTTTATTATGGAAGGTGACTTGACAGCCGCGTCGGGGGCGGGGGGCCCCCGTCCAAAGAGGAAGCTGTGCCATGCCTTTGTAATGTGTGTAGCATGTGATTTTATATTGAATGTTAGGAAATGCATGGGCTTCCATGGAAAACTTACTTTTTTGCATTAATGCTGCTTTAATAGAAGTGCTTAGTCAATGTCACTGTCACAGCCCCATACCATCACAGACCCTGACGATTGGACTGGATGGTCCATTTTGTGTTTGGTTCGATGCACACAGTGTCCATTTTTTTCAGAACAGATCTGGAATACTGATTCGTCTGACCACAATACACATTTCCACTGCATGATGGTTTTACATGCAGAAAGTCTTTCCAGATTCTTTCCAGAGATTTGAAAATCCTATCTAATCTGTATGAGGACCACTTTTTAAACACTTCAATAATTTGCCTGCACATTTATAAACAAATTGGAGATTATTTGCCTATCTTTGCTCTTCATAGGCTTAGTGCTGCTTTTGTAGCAAATTATGATTACAACCACCTGTTTGAAATGACATCATTATTTGTTTTTATTTACCTCATCACTAGCTCTAAATTTCCTCGTCCCATCTTTATTTGAATCTGTTGCATACTTGATATGTAGGAATGGAATCATAAAGTTGACCAGACAAAAACATGAAATTCTTTTTTTATATATATATATATATATAAAATTTCATTAAGTTCCAATACTTTCCAACTTTTTGTGATTTGGAGTTAAAAACAGAGGAATCCTGAACAGCTCAGAACAAAATGCCTAAAATGCAGCTGCAGGGGGCAGCAAATGTCCACATTTTGGTGAGGCGGTACTCTCCAGTGTATCAAAATAAAAATTCAGTTAATGGCGTATATACATTATAAACACATGCTTACTGACTGCCTCAAAAAAGTACAGATTCTTGCACATCACTGTTTGATTTACATTCATAAATACGTTAAACACAGTACTGCCACATGAAGAAGCTGGAGAATGTTCTGGAATGTGAGAATGTGCTGAGTGGAGCTCAGAGTGGAGCTCTCTAAACTAGCAAAAAGGATGTTCCTCCCCCCTCATTGACTGAAGCAGCACATGGAGACAAACTTTCTTCAGTGACTATCTTTATGGATTTTTGTCATTGATGCAGATGGAGCTTAGGTGATTATAATTGAATACAATTTCTCCTAGAGTAATGGGGTTTCTTATACTGCCTGGATATCCGTATGTACACAGAAGCTCCGAGTATAAGATGCGTCATTGAGGGAATTGCAGATTCAGCAGATCCTGGTCTTTAGTCTATTACATTGAAGTAGCTTTTAATGTAATGGCTTAGTGTCATGGAGCATGAGTCAACACAGGGGTCTTTGTCCATTGCAGTCATTCTGTGATATGATTAGCCAGCCAATTTAGCTAAAATGTTTTTGACTTCTGTTGCACAAATCACTTAAGAAATTGTATAGCAAAACCTCATATGCACATATGCCTGCTTTTGGGCTCAAATATCTTATTATAAAAACTTCACTATGGGCAAAAGTGTTAGGACACCTTTTCATCGTTGAATCCAAGTATTTCATTTAGTCTTGTTGCCACAGGTGTGTAAAATCAAGCACGTAGCGATGTAGCTACAAACATTTGGGAAAGAATGGGTTGTTCTAAAAAGCTCACCGAACTTGTGTGTAATATAATGCTACTGTTGCAGCAGGCCAGTTTGTGAAATTCCTACTCTCCACAATCAACTGTGTGGGTGTTATTGAGGACTGACGTTGTTTAGGAACCCAGGTGCTGAGGTACATCGTGCATAAAGTCACTGTTGCTTTGCTGACTTAATAACCGTGGAGTTCCAGACCTCTGGTATTAACAACAGCACAAAAACTGTGGGATGGAGCTTAATGGTATAAGTGAACATGCATCAACTAGGCTCTCGAAACATCTTCCATGGAGTGGCAAATCTTGCTTGTCTGTTGGATGAGTCTGGTTTTGGTTTGGTTTTGGAATGCCTGGAGAACATTACCTGCCTGACTGATATGAGGTCTGACTGACCAGAGTGCCCTTAGTCATTCATCACCATATAACAGAGTTTACAGAATTCACAGACCGTATGCACACTCATATCTCTATATTATGACCAACTCTTAATTCAGTTTTGTTTTCCTCCACCAATCTCAATCACATGATGAGAGAGTGCAAACAGAACTGTATAATTTTAAAAAGTAAAAACTAAAACTTCCAATGGCCACAAGTATTCAGACCCTTTAATATGACCAATTCTCTTTATTTTCTTTAAGATATTTCTAGACCTGTGTTAAATTCAGTTTATTGTATGTGATTTGGAAAGAAACACATTTATTTCTATAAGGTCTTGCAGCTAATAATGCACGTCGGAGCAAAAACCAAACCTTGAGTAGGAAGGGACTGCCTTTAAAGCACAAAGACTGGACTGTGTGAAGGCACAGACCTGGAGAAGGCTACAAAACACTGAACTGCAAAAGTTCCCAAGAGCGCAGCTACCTCCATAATTTGTAAATGCAAGAACATTGGAATAACCAAAACTCTTCATAGAACTGGCCTCCTCCATAGACAGAAGCCTCTCCCAGTAAAAGACATGTGAAAGCATGCCTGGAATGAACAAAAAGCACTATATTTAGGCTATGAGAAACAAGGTATTCTGGTCTGATGAAACCAAGATTAAACTTTTCAGCCTTAATTCTAAGCGTAATGTGTGGTGGAAACCAGACATTGCCCATCACCTGCACTATACCATCCCAACAGAGAAACTTGGTGGTGACAGCATCTGGCTGTGACTGTCTTTTTTAGCATAACAGACAAGGAGACTGGTCAAGGCTGAATGGGGCAAATTACAGAGATATTCATAATGAAAAACACCTACCAGCTCAAAACACACAACCACCACGTTAGTGTCTTTGCAGTGCTGACAATGATCCACCCCTCCAAATTAGACTAACAAAGTATGTAAAGAAACAGATGGACAGCAGTATGTCATTGTAGAACTACAAAGTGTATCTATATGGTAAAGCTTTGAAGGGTGTCATAGTATTCTGATATAACTGCACTTTCTTACGGGAGATACCTATAAATCTGTCCACAAGCAAACTTTATGGTTTTAATGCAATAATTAAGAAAAGCACATAGAGTTGTATGAACCAGCATGTAAGAGAATTCTCTGTTAAAGATGTAAAATTACTAAATTTGAGAGTGGTAGAGAACCCAAAAGTCACCAAGACACAATCTGTTTGATCTTTTACTGGATCCAAATAAAGCAAAAATACAATTTGTAGCATAATAGAATGGTGTAGGTATATACAAGGTAATAAAATGTCCATATCTATACAGCGTAGTGTCAGTAGGTATGACTCATATAACTAAATTATTCAATCGCAACCTGGTACTCCGCCTGTGTGGAGTCTGCGTGTCTTTCCTATGTCCATGTGGGTTTACTCTGGGTGCTCTGGTTTCGTCCTTCTGAAAAATAGGGATAGGTATCAAAACCCTGGTACCCATAAAAAAACAACAATCAGTTCCTATTAACATATTTTATTTAAATGATGGTTGTATCATGTAATTACGTTTGTCATCGTGGTTTTCTTATATAATGCATGGTTAGAGCATTAGTGGAAGGTGGGCACTCAAAAGCACTCAAAGTTTGGCTCCCATTGAGAGAAAAGAAAAGGCTAGATATAATATCTGGGGAAAGAAGTTCAGTTGTAAAGGAGATTTCACCTCCTACATGGCAAATCATCTAAAGACCCAGCATGATATTGCGCTTATATTGTGTTCAGAGTCTAGCACTTAATGTGAGCATTAGGTGCTTGGCTTTCTTGGTGTTCTCAAACAATGATTAGATAAGATAATACTTTATTAATCCCGCAATGGGGAAATTTGCAAAGAGAAAAAGCTCACGTATGAGCAAGAGCTGCTGTAGCAGGCTGCCACTCGAGCGGCGCCGGAAGTGATGATATAGGAACACTAAACTTCTCTTCATTGCTAGTGGTCATGAATAGCTTCCACAACTGAAATGGTAAACGTGTAGTTCAAAGGGAAAGTATTCACATGAATCTTTTTTCTTTCTATTATAAGGTAAGAAGCTTAAAATTAAACTGATTTCTTTCCCTTTGAACAACATGGTCATCATTTCGGTAGTAGATTTCACTTTGTATGTTTTTATTTGACATCGCTGTCAGCATTAGTGGCCATTTGACACAAGCTCACATCTATACACAATGTTATATTAAGACTAATCATATATAATGTCAATTAACCTAACACACGTCTATGTACTGTGGAAAGCAATGGATTTCCTAGAGTAAACACATGCATACTTGGAAAGGACATGCAGACGCCACACAGGAAGAACTGAGATAATAATTTAATCCTAACTTATCGCTGTGAAACGGTGGTGCTACCCACCAAGCCTCCCAGCTGCCAATGTTCCTAGATCCCTGCTTTAGTACGCAAAGCCACCTTAAGCTTTTTTACTTGTAGCTTAATGTACTGTACTTATAAAGCTAAATAGACTTAAAAAACAACATTTAAGTGATGTCAAATGTTTTTGTTTTTGTTTTGTTTTTTTTAATGAAAATTTGGAATCACTATGAACCGGACTCAATAAGCAGAATCGGAATTGTTAAAATGTAAATGATGCATAACCCTACCAAAGACGTTAGCTACTTTAATTGATTACGATAAATTGGTACGATCTGAGTATGTATGAGTAGTTGATGTAGCCTTGTGTGCTGTTGTAACCATGTTGTAAATAAACTACTGAACAAACTACAGGAGCTTATGTGGTTGGTGAGTGGGAGATGTGGGAGCTACACACTGATTATGTCAGATGGCTGAGTTTAGTCAAAAGGCATGGCATTTCATGTTTCCAGAATATGTCCTACTTGGTGAAATCACATTCATACTGCACAGTGGATGGATTTTGTAGCTTAGCTTGGTCTTCCACAGTGTGTATACTAGGTAAGCACAACCCACTACATTCTGGTGTTTGATTTGATTTGCTGTAGGAATGCGTGTGTGTGTGTGTGTGTGTGTGTGTTTGAAACAATTCAGAAAATCATTGCATAGTGAAACATTGCATGTGTTTCACTAAGTATACTAATCAAAGGGGATCTAGTGCATGTTCTGTGTGGTAGTAATTGGCCTTTATGAAGTGCTAAGTGCTCAAGTGGGAGAATCTGTCCTTCCTTAGAACAGATCTGTCTTTATCCCTTTTCCATCTCACACTTTGACTTACTTTCAGGACGTGGTTGCATAAATGTGTGCATCTTCACGTTTTAAGCATAGAGCACAAAGAGGTTCATCTAGTGTTCCCAACAGTACAGTCATCTGGCATATGGCATGCTTGAAGCAAATCTACGATGATGAAATGGCCTGGCTTGACCCTGCTGGTGTGCGTGTTCTGAGGTTTCTAGCTTTAAGGCGCCTCTGGGGTTCAGGCAGACAGTAACAGTATGCAGGCGTCGGTTCTGGATGTGGCCCAGCATCTGCTCTGCCTCTCCTGCTCATGTTTACAGTCACTAGCAGGAAAAACCATTCAGCTGGCCAGTCATCTCAACGCTATGTTTATAGCACCCGTTGGAACGGTTCCCTCCATTTGGCTAACTGACTCTATTAACAGGAAAAAAGGAGGAGTCCGGATGTTATAAGGAAGCTTAATTGTCTCTTAAGCAGCCTGGGCTGATGCTGCTGTCATTTATCTTGTGCCACTTGTACAAAGGAGCAAAGTCGGAAATCCTATTGTTTAAAGAGGTCAGAAGCCAGTTAAATACGTATTTTTTTGCGTTTCAGGCAACATTGTACTTCAATTCTGATCCCACGTACATGGGTGATAACTGAACTGATTATGTATAATTGCAGAATTGAATGTAAGATTTGTTTTTTGTAAGATATGGTTTTTTTGTTTTGTTTTTTTTTTCCAATCCATTCAGCTCTTTCTTTAATTCCTCTTGTCTTGCCCTTGGCAGAAGACTATGCCAGGACTGGGTATCCGGGCATCAGACTTGGGCCAGGCAGGAAATGTCCCTGCTTTTCATATTGTAAAAGAATAAGTGTGTAAACTTTTTCTCCCAGGGCTTGACTTTGGCCTGAGACAAGAGAAAAAGAAAAGGATTGAGGCAGGAAGAGTGTACCTCTATGTGCACCACACTTAAATAAAGGGGGGGAATCCCATCCCATCTGCACACGCTTGTTCTAAGAACATTGGCTGGAGTAATAGTTTACAATGCTAAGCTTATAATTAAGTGATATTGCACTTTTGAAATTGTGTAATATCGAATGTGTATGTCAACTATGAAGAATAATTTAATTATTTGTAATTTATTTATAATTTTAAATTGCCATCATTCTTCATTATGCATCATTTTATTTGATGTTACTAAGCTTTAATTAAAAAAAATTATAAATATATACAACCTTATCAGTTAATATATTTGTGTTTATTTACTGCGTAATACACAGTGTTGGTAAATGATGTTCCTCAGTTGTTATGAGAGAGACTAGAGAATAGTTTAATGTTTTAGCAATGGGTGTTTGTTTAGTTTTTGGACTTTTATGTCAGAGGATTGCATATAGTGGGTTAGTCATTAGGTTGATGATTGAAATGTGAAACGTGATTTCAAAATATATGTAATATTAATGTCAAAACTGCCATAGGGGAAGCATGTTTCAACTGCACTATCAAGAATATACCCCACGTTAAGTAGGTGGTAGGTGTTTGTGTCAGACTCACGGTGTCTCCCCTGACTTTAATCATGCTTTCTTGTTCTTGTGTGGACCAGGAATACCCACATCTCATCCAAAATGCCACAGGCTGTAGCAACCACCTCCTGCCTCCTGTGTACTTTTATGAAAACCTGAGTGGTCTGAAAAAGCTCATGTAAGCAGCAGGAACCAGTGAACAGTGTCCATGTTGTTTTACGACCTCGACTACAATGATGTCATGTTGTCGGAGGAGAAAATTATTTCCATCAACACAGAAGGACCAAATCCTGTTATTCCCTACAGTGAGCTAGAGGGCTCCTTTGGCACTGGACTGGGGGCACATGTGATTACGCACATGTGGTTTGTGCATGCAAACACACACACACCATCTTGCAGCACTTTCAGATGTATAAGTTCGTTTTTTTAAGCACATAATCATAGGCACGGAGACCTGTAGCCCTGCAGCTGCTCAGCAAGCAGCAATTAAACACACACTCTTGCACCTAGCAAAATGGCTCCAAATGTAGAGTACATGAAAGATCAGTTCTTGCTTTTCTTTTTGTTTGGTTGTACCCTACTCTATTTGAAGAGTACTCTCTACTGAGAGGAGGATACCAACCACTTGATTGCATTTAAATGCATAATTGTTTTTTTAATAATTTGGTATATAGTATAAATTACATTCTGAAATTTGCTTTGTTTTAGATAACTGTGATATATTACATAGATCAATGTAAACACACCTGTTATTTGCCCTGAACCAGTTAAAGAGAACATAGACTATTCTTGGACTTACGGAAAAATAGAATCCAATATCAGAAAAAGTATGGAAAACACAAATAAATTAAAACCCACATAGTGGCAGGGAAGACATGCAAACTCCACAAGGGCGGCGTCCAAGGTCAAGATTATCCCCGCTAACCGCTGCGCCACCATGTCACCGATATTTATTACCTACTGTATTTATTACCTACCTAACATATTCTGCCCTAAAAAGAAATAAAAACACTATTAATTCATTAATTCTCAGTAAATAATGGAAAGTATGTGAATCAGGGCAGTGTGATTTGACGGTATGAGATCATAAAAGATTAGAAGGTTTCCACGATATGTTGTCATGGGGATGTCATTGAATCTTGTTATAATCTGCTGCAGTTCTACTGGATTGTGGTTGAATTGTGTTCTTACTCTTTTGCTTATTCGTATTAAATTTCTTCTACTAGGAAGAATACAAAGCTCTTTTGTGAGTTCCTCTGGATAAGGGTGTCTAAATGCTATAAATGAGTTGATACAATTAAAATCTCTTCAGAAAGATACTTTGTCCAAAATATTGTTATTCTTTCTTATCTTAGTGCTATTGTGCTTTTTTTTTAAATGGGGATTTTAGTTTGGTGGTACTGTTTAATAACTTGCAAAATGGTAATAAAAACCAATATGAAAAGAGAGTCGTGATGTGATCTTAATCCTGCAAAAAAATGTATATAATATTCGCTTCTTTTGTATTCTCACCATTTTATACAGCGGCCTTGCCATAGTGTGCTTATGACTTGTGACCACAGATCATTTGACATCTCTGACAAGGTTAATGACATCTTATCTCATCTGTGCTGTCTTAGGAGTGGGAGCAGATCCGAGCCGACCTCAGTGCCGAAAAGCAAAGGACATCCGGAAAGCACGACGGCTACAAAAGGAGCAACAAAGACAACAAGAGGGAGACATTTTGCAATGTCAGAATTTAGTTCCATCAACCCCAGTGTCTAATCAACCCAAAACCTTAGAAGAATTTATCTCTGACTCGATTCCTGATGACGCTCTCCATCGCTTAGAGGTGAGAAGTTTAGTTGTTTATCTCTGTTTTTAATGTACTGCATGTCAGTTTTTTGCTATGTATGCTGAACTACAGGCGAAATCTCTCATTTTCCATTTTATCACTTAGTTACCATACAGAAGAACTTTTGTAGTTCTACAATTACAGACTGCAGTCCATCTGTTTCTCTACATACTTTGTTTATGTGGTGTTGGTGTGTTAACATGTATTGTGCTGGTATGTGTGGATTAGACACAGCAGTGCTGCTGGAGTTTTTAAACACATCAGTGTCATGACAGTGCTGGGAAAAATGGGACCTGATCTGTAGTGGTCCTGTTGGTTTCCTGGATTATAGAAAACCTTCTTTATGTAAGAAAACAGATGGACTACAGTGTGTAATTTTAGAATATAGTCGTTTCACAAATTTTGTTTTTAACAAATTTGGCTGCCTCAGTTTTTTTTTCAAACCTCTTGTCAAAGGTTTTCATGGTATTATGAAGTACAATTATAAGCAATAAACTTGTTATTGATAAATACATCCAGTTTAAGCAAAGACTTACCATTTATATTGTTGAGCCTTCTTTTAAGTCTTAAGACTAAATGTTGATGACAGTCTCTGGGATTTGTTTGTCCATCCTCTTTTTGAGGATTGTCCACAGTTTCTCAATTGGATTCAAATCTGGGGAGTTGCCTAGCCATGAGCCCAAAATTTCAATGATTTGTTTACTGCCACTTGGATGCGATTACAGTCACTTTTACTTGTGACGCGATGCTCTATTATGCTGGAAAAAACATATTTCATCTGCAGATTACAACTGGATCGTTGGGAGAAGTTGCTCTTTATCCAAGGAGGATGTTTTTGACATGGCAGTGTTCTTGGGCTCATTTCAAAACGAACCCACTCCCGTGGCTTAGAAGCAACCCCACACATGTCTCATGTTTTACTGTTGGCATGACACACTGTTTTCTTGGAGGTGACCATGGTTAACATAAGGCACCACTACCTTTCCAAAGCAACCAGGCTGCTAATTCTAATCAACATAACAGAGTGATATCAGTCTTGTCCTTTTTAACCTTTTCTAATGAGCTAACAAGATAATCACTGAAATGATGTTAGAAGGCCATGTTGTAGGACTGAAATACTGCAGTTTAATGTAGTAATTTTTGTGATAAGGTTATTTTCATGGCAGGGAATAACTTTTGTAATTAATCTTTTTACTTTTCAGATATAATTATAAATAATGTAATATAAATTGCCCCATAAAAATGGATGCAGCAAACTTTATGAAAAGCAAAATGTGTGCCGTTTGTTAAATTTTTTTAGCCACGACTGTATACTGTGTCTCTATAAGGTAAGTGGAGCTGATAAAATATACAATGACTTCAGAAACATGGAGGATGTTAGTGATAAAGTGATTGGTGAATGTAACTCTAAAACTAACTGTCCTCAGTGCAATCCATTTTCTTTCACTACAGTTGCTTGGGTGAGGTCATTATAGATAAATGGCTGTCCTTTTGTCCCATGTTGGCGAAGCTAGATATGAAACAGGTACAGTCATGACCGAAATTGTTGGCACCCCACATTTTTCCAGAAAATGAGGTATTTACCCCAGAAATGTATTTCAATTACACGTTTTGTTATACACGTTTATTTCCTTTGTGTGTGTGTATGTGTGTGTGTGTGTGTATTGGAACAACACATAAACAGAAAAAATGCCAAACATGAGGTAATTTCATGCAAAACTAAAAAAATGGGCCGGACAAAATCCTTTGATAATCTTTTGATTTCATGTTGCTTTGCACACAGTCAAGGCACCCATTGTCAGAAGCAGCAAACATATTTGAACCTCAACCATATGTGACTGTAGATACTGTGTTTTTTTTTCTTTTTAGGCCTCACACTGTTTTTGGTAAACAGTCGAATGATGTGCATTACCAAAAAGCTCTATCTTGGTTTCATCTGTCCAAAAAGATGTTTTCCCAGAAGGATATTTGCTTACTCACATGCATTTTGGCAAACTGCGTTCTAGCTTTTTTATCTTTTTTTTTATGTT
>JAUZSV010004085.1:0-16237 GCA_034780495.1 Parotocinclus cesarpintoi | reverse complement strand
TAATTATGCATTGGGATGTTCCAAGTGCTGTTGTCACTGTTGTGTGTTTGACCAGTTTTAAGACATCCTATAGCTCTACAAACTTTGATTTCTGGTACATCGTGTTTCAGAGGCCTTGCAAGAACTGGGTTTGTACATGAACAAAACAGTAAATGAGCACCTTCCTAAACTTAAATGTTTTCCAGTAAAAAACAGTAGACCCCCTTGATTAATGTGACCAGGTTTATTAACTATAAGTGCAAACTTTTCTATAATTGTATGTATTAACAAATGACATTTCTTTGTGAAATGGACAGTCATGTTGATGTTGAGTCACGACATGAGCCCAAAGATGGAAGCTCTTGTTTGTAGAAAACCACACGCTGTAGCATTAAGATTTCACTATAGCTCAGCATTTCTTAATAAGCCTGCGATGATGTGTCTAACTGTTTCTATATTACAAGAGGACGTCTAGTTTCTCTGGCCATCTCAGAAGAAATATGACTTATTTTAGATGTTCCACTACTGGAGAGCACACAAAGCTCCCACATTAACACCTTCTAAAACTTGGCAGCTGGAGAACGGAATCATGTTCCTTTAAGCAGAGAAATATCCAGACAATGATGAACACACTATAATCCAATATCTAAGGAGCAATTCTCCTAATTTCCTTAGCAATTCTCCTAATTTCCGTTCATTAAACTCAAAAATTGTCATGCTTCTCTTAAAAATGATTACAGATTCATATTTCACTTTGCCAAATTATGCAACGTGATATGAAAAATGTAATTAGAGCTCATGATGGCAATCCAATTTGGGATCCAATGAAGTATACTGCTCAGCAAAATGATTCAATATCCATAATAAAAGATCCCCTACTTCTTTTGAGCAGTGTAATATATTGAATGTGCTCTGTGAATCAGGATAATAAACATCATCAATGCAATTCCAACACTGATACAATATTTGTTATCGGAGCAGTTAAAGATTTTGGACTGTAAACAGGATTTCAAAAACTTAAGCTGTGGCTACATATCAATAAGCATGAGTAATGCCACCTGTACAGTGTGTATACATAACCCGTAATATAGTCTGTCATAAACATGTACTGGCTGTTCTCATGCTTACGCTGACTCTCAGTGAGAGACCTCAGTCCAATTCAGTCCAGCACTTGGAACATCCCAACGCGTGAATAGCAGTGTGTGGAATCACTTTTAAGAGACTGAAACAGTACGAAGGACACTAGGGGCAGGGTCGCCCATTTGCCACTACAGCAAGAGATCACCGCTACTTAACCTTTTTGACAAGAAGAAGGCACAGCCATGCAACAGAGTTGTGGGGACAGTCTCTTGCTGCCACTGGATGACGGGAACTGCACCCAAGACCATATGAAATCGGCTCCATCATGTTTGACTGCATGCCCGGCAGCTAGTGGTATGCGTTATCTGCTTTACCATATAACCAATAGAAGGTGGGCTGATGAGCATTGTCATTGGACCTGTGACGAGTGGTCAATTGTCCTCTTCTCTGACGAGTCACAATTCAGTTTGCAGCCTGACAATGCACACGTATGCACTTGCCAAAATTGAGGGGATATTGAATTTGGGATAACCCCCAATTTCTGTGAGCAGTGTATATATATTTATATATATAAATATATATAAATATATAAAAGGGAGCTTTAAGTGACTGATAATTACGTGGTTGTTGGTACTAGACAGGCTGGTCTGAGTATTTCAAAAACTGCTGATCTAGTAAGATTGGCACACAGCCATCTCTAGGGTTTACAGAGAATTATCAAAAGGATAGAAATATCCAGTGTGTGGCAGTTCATTGCTTTGTTGATGCCAGATGAGAATATCCAGACTCGTTGCTAATCTGTGAACGTCTGAATAGTCCTGAATTTTCTAGCCCCTACAATCTAGATACTATAGAGCTCTCAATGTTTAAAAAATAAATAAAATATAAATAAATGGTGAGGGTATAATAATTCTCCACATTTCATCAGGGTTAAGTCATGATTAAACAATTCTAATTATTATTAATTATTCTGGACTCTATTTTGGACTATAAAACCATGGTATTAAAGCTTAGTGAGAACAAATTACCAGTAAAAAACAAAAACCTTACAGACCATTAAGAATTATAAACTTTTTATTGTGCATGGATCTTTCTGTAGATATCATGACTTTACAGATACACTTTAGATACATAATTAGGATTATACACTTTCTAAATTCATAACGAACATTTTAAAGTGATATGTCTAATATGTATAGTATAACAAATTTTTTTCATTTTGGAATGTACGGGTGTATGAGGTAACTGCAACCATTAAAATTACATAAAAATGGTCTCATTTTGTGCATATTTTATTTTTGTAGTTTTTCTTTTTTTCTCCCGTGGACCAAATGTAGAATCCTACCATGGCAGGGGAGATGTTAAAATGGCACACTTTGCGATTACAGTTTATCACTATCAAAAATAGGAATTTTGTTGTTTTTTTTTTTTATCCCCTCAGTGACAAAGAGAAGACATCTGCAAACTATCTAGACCAAATCATGTAATTCACCCAAGACTTTCCAGGTACCTGTAGTTGTCGAACGGTCATTATAGCAACAATGCCATAACCACGACCGACACTAGACTAGATTGTCACACTTTCATCATGCAGCACTGGCAATCGATCACATTGACATGACAGAGAAAAGGCAAACAGTTCTGTTTCACATGAAGTACATGTAGAATCAACACATTTTAAAACTGCTTTTTGCTTATGTTTTTTTTTTCTTAGTTTCTCTGGAGATGATTAAATTGCATGTTTATTTAAAAAAAAAAAAAGAGAGAGAAAAAAATAACCAAAAACATGAACTGAACATAGACAACAAAAATAAATGTATTTCTATATTCTTATGATTAAGCAAATACTTTAGAGACTCAAAAATCAATATTGCTAAAAGTAAACTCTAAATAGGCTTCTCCTAAAACTAAGGAAAATGCTCAGAGAAATTAAGAAAATACTATGCAGAATGAATGGCTAAATCAAATCACCAATCTGAACTTCTGATTCTGTAAATAAATCAACAACCAATTTTGTGGTACTAACAATTTAACACCCAAACACAAAAGGGCTTGCACAATCATAACATGTTTCATAAAACGTATCACAAGATCAAGACGCAGTCAGTACTGTGTTTTTTTTTTTCTTCTCACTAAGGTGCAAAAATAACGACTCAAGGAAAGATTCAGATAAGCATACATTTTTTGTGCTGGACAATATTTTGGAGCAAAGCAGCTGCATGTAAAATCAAGCTACAGTATACTTACATGATAGTAAAAATAATGTTTGACTTGTGTTTTTTTTTCTCCCCCACCCCCCGAAAGTCATTGATCTAACCCTTTACCAACTCACAGTTCAAATGAGCAGGTCCTTGCATCACACTGTACAAAAATATACTACCTTTTTTTCTCATCATTATGCATCCCTACACATTCTGCTCATCAAAAGGGTTTTAAGGAAAGTGCTAAATGAACGCTCTAATGTGAACAAGTGTATCTAAACCCTTTCTCTCAGTAATGGCATAAACTCAACTCCCAGTGAGAACTTGGTGCTCCTAGGGGCTCGAGGCTTTTGACATCCCCCTACATCCACCACATTCTCCCATGTGCTGGTGGGAGAGTGGCACACATCTCTCCCTGCTGGATTTACTGGCCCTCTGAGTTCCAGGCCCAAACCAGCACACCAGTGAACAGTGCCACTACCATGCTAGCTTTGGAACGCAGATTGAAAGTCTTATACTGGACAAAATAGGAATACAACTAAAAATATAAATAATAAAAAACTCAACTACACATAGAAATGAAGAATAAAAAGGAGTACACAATGAGCAGCGAGCTTCATTTCTAATCCTTCAACGAGCACTTCACAGCTCATGCCGTTCTTTCTGACAGCGCTGAAGAAAGAAATATGGAATCGACAGAGAAGAGGGAAAGGAGAGGCGGCGAAATAAATGAACGACCTCAGCTTCCATTTCTCACACTGTGCCGTTAACCCAAGCTGGTGCTGAAAAAGAAACAAATGGAAACAGAAAAATTAAATAAAAACAACAGGATTTACCCCAGCAGCTCTCGGGATTACTCAATGACAAAGTACTGGATGGCGACAGCAATCAGAATGGAGGTGAGAGCAAGCAGGGCTATGATAAGGAGAGAGAACTGCTCATCTGTCAGGCTGCGCCTCGGCTGCTGGCTCTCAGCAGCTTTGCGCTCAGCGCTGCTCGACGAGCTGGGGGATTCGGTGCGAGGAGGGAGCAGAGTGATACTGGAACTGTACGGCCCCATGATCTCTGGAGCGTCCTGACACTGACGAATCGCACACGCACGGAAACGGTATTCTGAGGACGAGCTCAGTGTGGGGAGACGGAAAACAGTTTCTGAGCCCTTGTAGATCTAGAAAAGACAAGAAGTGAGGTGTTTATTAAAGACGATAAAACTGAATCTTATTTAACACAGAGCATTGATTTGTCATTAACATGAAGTTACAATGCTCACAAAAGTTATGGGATATTTCATTTTTGTGAGCCGTATACATCCGCATGCTGAATAGGAAAGATCTTTGCCTGACATGACTAATGCTTATGAAACCTAATGAAAGACTAATGTATTTAAAAACTATGGCAAACTGTAATATTCTGCTGCTTGATATACAGGGTGAGACAACAGACACGGGACGCATTGCAAATAATGTCAGACCATTGAGGTTGAGGTTTCTTTGTCGGTAGCCCCTTTGCCTTTAGACGATCAGTACATGGCTTGGTATCCACAGTCCCGGGCACTCAGGAATTTGGCAATAAGGAATGCAACAGTGCAGTGTGAAATTGGTAGTCTTCCTGGGTACGTCTGTGGCTATGATACAGCAGCTGCATTTCCCAACATCAGAATTGGTCATTCCATCTATAATTACCTGTGCCGAATAACAACCGTCTAGAACTTTGTGTTGATAACTTTTGATCCACAAGAGATATTGGAAATCGATTTCAAAGACATTTCTGGTGTTCTTTGATATGTTGCATGATCACCTTCCCATTGGAAAACTTGCCCTCGATCCAATATGTCGGTTTTCAAGACAGGAGACATGTTCTGGACATAGCCTAAAAGAGAGCCCCATCCTTCCCATCTGTTTTAACACGTACTGCATTTAGCAGACGCCCTTATGCAGAGTGACTTAAAACTCAGTCTTCCAATTTAAGCAATGGTTGGTTAAGGACCCAACTGTGGTAGCTTGGCAGATGTGGGATTTGAATGGTGGGTTAAATACCTGTAGGCCTATATTTTCTGCTTGCATTCTAACAAAGAGGTTGCGTAATAATTATATATGGTAATTACACCATTTGTAAAACAATATGTCTAATTGAATGGTGACCTGAAACCTTTGTACAGTACTATATTACCACATTTAAAATGATGTATAACAGGTTAAAGTATATAATAAAAGTAAATAATAAAATGAACACCGTGATCTTTTATCATTACAAGGAACTGTCTCAAAATTACAGTTATCGCACGTTACCAATGAAGCATGGAGAGATCAGATTGAAAAACATAGCAATATAAACAAGACCGAAATTTTTGCCAGTTGCATTCCAACAAGATCCAAGGAAGCCATAAATGTACCTGTTTATACTCTGAATTTCCCTGCATGCACTGCAGGCAGTATATAATTGGATCTCCCTTCATAGGTGGCAGGGATTCCCAACTAATCTCACAGGAGTCATCCTGTCGCTCCACACGTGGTGCTGGGGACACAGACATGCAATTTTAAACTTGCACAAAAACACAAGCCGTCAAAAACATTAAACAGCTGTTTCAGGTGAACTGGTTGATGAAACTGAGGACTGTACCTTTAAGTGGAGCAGGAGGTGAGAGGAGGGTTGTGAAGGTGTACACTGAAGAGAAGGGCCCTTCGCCCGCCTCGTTAAAGGCTTGTATGCGAAATGAATACGAGGTAGACTCATTTAGCCTCTGCACTTTGTGAGTGTGGCAAGGTCCTTTATACAAGGATACAAATCTAGAAAGAGAGACAATTTTATAGTACAGTGGTACCTCGGGTGTCGTCCTTAATTCAGTCCAGTTCTCATTAGAAATAATGTAAAATTGAATTGATTTGAATAAATTGAATTAATCAGCTCCAGCCCCCAAGAAAATCCACAATGTGAAAATCCACAATGTAAAGTCATTATACAGTGCATCCGGAAAGTATTCACAGCGCTTTACTTTTGTTACGTTACAGCCTTATTCCAAATTGTATTAAATTAATCTTTTTCCTCAAAATTCTACACAAAATACCCTATTATGATCATGATCAATTCCACAACATGTGCAGTAGAGAGGCAACAATGAGATGACCCCCAAAACAGGAATGGTTTAATAAGTGGAGGTCACTGACATTTTGGCAATGTTAGTTATCACTACTATTACGACTGTGCAGTACATGGACAGGGATTGCACAGGAAATCAAACTCCTGCAGGATGGCACATTAATATGTGCAAATACAAGTAGACAGTTACTTTAGGAGAACAGGACAATTCTGTACAAGGTCCTTAATCCATCAGCAAGAACGGAATCTGCTTCTTTGTGAAAAAAGGAACAGGACGAGCACTGACAAAGCCGTACAAAATAACCTCTGGTGGTCCGGCCACTGGTTGGAATATGTCTGACTAAACAATCAGAAACAGCTTCATGAGTGTGCCTTGTAGTGGGCCCTGTTCTCACTGCCCAGGACTGTAGAGCTGTGCCCCCGAAGATCGGGTCACCACCATTGCAGAGAAAGAGCTTGTTCAGAAATGGCAACGGGCAAGTGTGAGTGCATCTGACTTTTGGAGGATGGCTTGATGTAAAGAAGGGCAACAAATAAGCAACTTCTTAAACATTAAGGACAGACTGACATTCTGCAGGAATTACAACCCCAATTCCAATGAAGTTGGGATGCTGTTTAAAAAAAAAAAACAAAAAAAACAAAAAAAAAAACATAATACGATGATTTGCAAATTGTTTTCAACCCATATTCCACTAAATACTCTACAAAGACAAGATATTTATTGTTCAAAAAGATAAATTTTATGGTTTAAAAAAAAATAATCACTCATTCTGAATTTGACTTTGTATTCGGACTTGCCGCTTACTTGTATAGATTTCTCCTGGCTCTTTGAATCTTTTGATGATATTATGGACTGTAGATGATGAAATCCCTAAATTCCTTGCAATTGCATGTTGAGAAATGTTGTTCTTAACCTGTTGGACTATTTGCTTTTGTAGTTGTTCACAAAGTGGGGAACCTCGCCTCATTCTTGCTTGTGAACGACTGAGCCTTTTGGGGATGCTTCCTTTATACCCAGGTGTTTTTTTGAGCATTCCTTAAGTCTTTTGTTGCTCCTGTTCCAACTCTTTTGAAGATGTTGCAGGTATCAAATTCCAAATGATTTAATATTTTCAAAAAACAATAAAGTTCATCCATTTGAACATTAAATATCTTGTCTTTATAGTGTACTCAATAGAATATGGGTTGAGAAGGCATTGCAAATTATTGCATTCTGTTTTTATTTATGTTTTATACATCGTGTGTGTTTAAACAAAATGTGGCTCAGTGAACAAAACATTGAAATTTTGGGTCCATGACCAGAAAACTCCACAGATCTCAATTCCACTGAGGTCAATCCTCAAAAAGAAAGTGGACAAACAAAAGCCCAGAAATTGTGATAATCTCCAAGCACCGATTAGGCAAGAATGGGTTGCCATCAAGATTTTTCCAAGAAGCTGATATCCATCATGCCGAGGAGAATTGCAGAAGTTTAAAAAAAAAAAAAGAGTCATCACTGTAATATAAGTATTTGCTTAATTCTTTTAGTCAATTATATTTTTAAGTATATAATACTTATAATGCTACTTCATAATACCATATAAACATCTGACAAAAGGTTCTGAAAAAACCTTGAGATGTTGTTCAAACCAATTTCTGCAATGGATCCAGTACCATGCTTTCGGAGGCCACCAGACATTGTAGGTTGCAGATAACAAAACGCTAACTAGATGTAAGAAACATATTGAAAGCTGACTACATATTATTTTTCCCATAGCTAAGAGGTTAAAGTTTTGTGCTTCTTACACCTAGTTACACATGGGCCTTTAGTGCAAAGGGTTTTTAAATAAGCTATTATCATTGACCATGTAAAGTGTCCATCCTTCCCTTCAAAATCTGACCACTGTTCCACTTTGCCGAAATGGTTTGTTACATTGACTTTCACTGCCATAGTGTTTGCGAACTTGAACCAATAAATAAATTCCCAGGTTTGGTGATTAATGCCCCTGCCATTTGGAAACCCATTTGACACCATTGGTAAAAGCACCCTAAAACAGCAGCTGTGAAATGTTGATATTGATTTTAAAGCTAAATTACCTTTTCACATGATGTTTTGTGCTATTTTGTCAATTACAGTACTTCGTGGGTAGATAACGATTCCCTAGTTTCACAGTACTACATGTGCATTGCTATCATATATAATCACAGATCACTTTAGGTGATCTAGGTGTGCCTTCTTGTTTCTGCATTCATTGTCCATTTTGTCTGTTTAATTTCCCACTTTAAAGTTCCACATACTTTGGACATTATTCTGTGATAACACAGACTACTGTGTATAGTAGACAACTATTAGATGATGATCAAAACAAATTGTGCATTAACAGTTGAAGCTACTGTCTATGACTTTACATCTACAAGGTGAAGGTATATGGTAGACATGTCTAATAGAGAGCACAGTAAACACAGTGTTTAAAAGCTCCACCTGCACTGTTCATCTGATCCACTCATCACAACAAACACTAACACACTACCACCACCACCACAACATCGTTGCTGATGTGCTGAGAATGATCCACCACCCAAAAAGGACCTGACCTGTTGTGATCCTGGCCATTAGAGAACATAATACATGAGACTAAAAAAAGTATGCATTGTAGTAGTTCAGTTCAACCCATGAGATGCAATATGTCAGTGAAGTATGGCATCAACATACTGGTAAAGTGACAGGGAGACCCTGTTGCTGAGTAGGAACAGGAATCCCCAAAATAAGGTAACCACAAATCTATACAAATACCCCCTAACCTGGAATTACTAAGACTAAAACACAAACAAATTCACAAAGGTCAATGACCTAAGAACTTTGAAATGTGATTAAATCATGTTTCTAGTTTTAACAAATACCTCCTGGACAAATTTCAAGCAGTTTAATTCACATCCTGTGGAAAGAGAGTAAGATGCGTGTAGTCTCAGTAAATAAAAAGGCTGATTGGAAAGCAGGGTCAGGAGAAGAAACTCAGTACTGATAGTGGTACCAGTCACACATGACCAGATAGACCTTCCAGTCTCCCATCAGATTTCACAGTCAGCCAGTGAGTCCATAACATCTCGCCCTTTGACAGACACGACCTTCCAATACTGCTGCTCAGTTAAAAGAGAAACTAGACAACGACAACTAGTGCACAAAGGTTTCTTCTCTCAAACAACAGTATATAAACATCATGTCACTATTGCTTTCAATTAAACTCAATTTAACTTGCTGTTTAGAATAGTTCTGACAGACTCAGTCTATTCCTCTCCAGATTTAAAGCATTCCAGAACATTTTAGAACGTTTTAATGGTTATAAAATTCTGTAGAAATAATAACATGATATTGCTTCACAAACATTCAATGTCTTCTGTTGGACACCATTTAGCTTTAAAAAAAATATATCCAACAAAAATCACCAAGTAAGCTTTTATAAGGGAAAAGGAAAATGCATGTTGCACAAAGCATAAAAATGTGCCTTGCCTTACAGCAATTCACAGGATAAAGTTATGTCACTACCTATTGAAACGTAGACACAATAAAAAGGTATTGATCAGCAAGAAAGGTATTGATCGGGTAAGCTAAAGAGACAAGTTTAAAACTTTGAAGGACAAATCATGATGGCTTAGCCTATTCAGTCTGTGCATACACTTTAGACAAGTAGCAAGAACTAAGAATCTTCCATGTCTCCTTATATAAAATACATAAAAACAGACCCAAAAGAAACATGATACTGGTAATATGATGATATTATGGGGTGTCAGCTCTTCAGCAGGATTGGCCAAAATAATTCAAAGACAGAAGTGAAAGTATGTGTACCCAATTTTGGAAACCTGTGACCTTCTACTAGACCATTCATGATAAGCAGATCTTCTATCCACCAAAAACAATGCAGTAGGAAGGTGAATGCACTAGAACGACCAAGTCAAAGTCCTGAGCTAAATATGGTTACAGAAAACTGTGGATGGACTGAAGATAGCAGTGCATTGCTGCTCATCACATATTTAGCCTGAAAAGCACAAATATTTCTCAATAAAGGTGTGCAAAGGTGGCAGACTGATGGATGTAATTAAACCATTCAGTGGCATTTAGTGATTTTCACTCTTCCAGCTCTGTTACTTTTGTTTTTTTGTTTTTTTGTTTTTTTTATTAATGTCCATTCAGCTGTTGCCCTTTTCCTGTAACCTGAATGATTATGGTGAGACATTGTAAAGCTAGATTTATTTTATTTCAATCATTAGCACAAAAAATTACTCTATATGCACATTGTGGGAAAAAGTCTGAGACCACTAGTGAAAACGCTTCTTGTAATTTTCTCTGAATTAGTACTGTGCTTATGATAAATCAAATTACAAGTAAAAATCTGAACCTTTTTGCTGTAATGATATCATGCATCTTATGGTGACCAACGCATTATCTGAGAATCCAGGTTATTCCACCATGATTATCACAACATGCTAAAGCACACAATTTTGTAGGCGGTTTCAGTTTAGCAGTAACAATGAGGTTTTTGTAAACTTTAGCATCACTGCTGTGTCTGATCCAATCAAACCAGCACAACACCACCACCACCACCATGTCAGTGTCAGTGCTGAGATTGATCCTCCACCCAAATAAAACCTGACCAGTGCTGATCCTGTGGGGATCCTGACCATAAGAGAACAGAGTATAGGGAACAAAAATATGTAAAGGAACAAATTTACCACGATTAATAAATTGCAATTTCTTGTAGAACTACCATCTACACAATAAATGAAGCTGATAAATTGGACAATGTGCTGAAACTAGGTGTACTTAATAAAGTGATAGGCTGAGTGTTTATTTTGCAAGTTACACACTACTTCCTATTTTAAATTCCATGTTGATGAATAATTGAGCCACTGTATCTTTAAATCTGCATTTCTAAACAGTCTAAAAGAAAAACATTAATGTAGGCCTTTGCTTGATGTGTAGATTTCTGTTTTAAATCACGCACATAGAGCTGTGTTCGGCGTCTTTCCTCCTCAGTACTTAGCCTCTCTCTGATCATGGCTTGCTGCATACTCTCCTGAGCAGCTGCTCTTTCGGAGGCCAGAATTCTGCTCACTTCATCCTTTACATGAGCCTGGGCATCTGCATGGGCCTGTGCCTGCGCCCTGGTACGCTCCTTCTCCAGCCTGTAAGAATTACACAACCACAAGTTACCAAGAAACAACCAAAAACATTTCAAATAAATATAACATTTTGAATGTTAAAATCATTGAATGCCATAGTGTTTTACCCCTCAGTTACTTTGCCATGGATACTGAATCTGATAACATTACCAATGCACTCTTTTGAACCTGTAATTTGTAAATATTACTTTGCTTTCAAATTAGTTTTCTTGTTTTGATATACGTTTTTGTGACATGTAAAATTGCAAGCATGAGGAAAGAAAGTATAAGGATATTACTTTGGAACAGGCTACTGATTGGAACTTCATGTAAATCCTGGCTTGACTAACATGCTACCTCTGAGCCCCTGTGTGAGGCCCTTAACAAACAACTATAAGTCACTCTGAAAAGGGTGTGTGCTAAATGCGGAAAAACTTTTTGTGCTGGTTTATGGTGACCATTGTTTGGGCCTCGCCTTAGTCTAATGACAGACTGTCTTTATTTGCTTCTATTTCAGAACACAAGCCTACAGTCACCTGAACACTTCTAATTTCTTAGTTTTAATTTCTTAATTTCTAATTCAAATCAACTTGATTTCTTTTAATTATTCCAACTTGACATATGGCAAAAATGGCAAAAAAAGATATTAAACACAAAATAAGAATAGATATTTGAACCACCAATTAATAACCAGAAAATACCTGTACTTGGCTGAAAATTAAATGTAACTGAGTTACAGTCGTAACCTAAACTGAAAGGTTTGTTTGTATTTTTTGGAGTAACTTAACAAAACAAATGTATTACAGGTACTTCACGTGAATAGTGATTACAGACCATAATTTTAATAACAGTTTCAATGGGTGATAAAAATCTATTTTTCTCAATTTTCCTCTTTTGACTAAAAACCAAAAGTGCCATTTCCAGGCAAAAATCTCTGAATTTGGCCTGTTGCTAAGCAACTGACTACCGAGGAGGTATAATCTGTAGTTTCCATCAAACCGTCGTGAAAGTCAGATAGCAATGCTAGAGGCTATCGTAATGTATGAGCTAAAACATAATTGTTAACTATATAAGCACACAACAGGCAGAAGATTTACAGATGCTGAGCAAATCACACAAAAGAACTGCTGCTGCAATAGGTTGGCCTTTACCACAGCAAAAAGAGAAAGGGCAAAGTTTGATATTTCAGGTTTGTTCGAAAAAATGCACTGTTGCATCTGAAGAATGATGTAGTAAAAAAGGGCACTGTGTAACATAACACTGTGGTCATTTTTTTTTTTTTACTGCAAAAATTTGCTCAAATCAAAAAAGTTCATTTTATTTCTCATTAATTTACACTCAGCATCCCACCATGGCAGAAAAAAAGACATGTAGAACTTTTTGCAAATTTATTAAAAAAGAAAAACTGAAATAATACATGTTCATAAGTATTCAGACTCTTTGTTCAGTATTTAGTAGAAGTACCCTTTTGAGATAGTACAGCCATGAGTCTTCTTGGAACAGATGCAACAAGTTTTTCACGCTTTGATTTAGGGATTCTCTGCCATTATTCCTTGCAGATCCTCTCCAGTTCCGTTAGATTGGATGGTAAATGTTGGTAGATAACCCAATTAAGCATCTCTGGAGAGATCTGAAAATGGCTTAGATCAGGGCTCTGACTGGGCCAGTCAATAATGGTCACAGAGTTGTTCAGAAGCCAATCCTTTGTTATTTTAGCTGTGTGCTTAGGGTCATTGTCTTTTTGAAAGGTGAACCTCTGGCAGAGGGTTTTTTCTAGGATATGTATGTACATGTCCACAATCTTCTTTCCTTCAGTAGCAACCAGTCGTCTTGTCCCTGCAGCTAAAAAACTTTCTCCCATCTCCCTACTGCATGTCTGGAGCCCAACCACAGTGATCTTTGGGTTCTTCTGTACCTCTCTCACCAAGGCTCTTCTCCCACAATTGCTTAGTTTGATCGGATGGCCAGGTCTAGAAATAGTTCTGGCCATCCCAAACTTCTTCCATTTAAGATTTATGGAAGCCACTGTGCTCTCTTAGGAACTCTTAGGAACCTTGGGTGCTGCAGAATATTTTTTGTAACCTTGGCCAGATCTGTCCCTTGCCACAATTCTGTCTCTGAGCTCGAAAGCAGTTTCTTCGACCTCATGGTTCTCATTTGCATTGACATGCACTGTGAGCTGTGAGGTCTTATATAGACCGGTGTGTGTCTTTTCTAATCAAGTCCAATCAGTTCAGTTAAACACAACTGGACTCAAATGAAGGAGTAGAACCTTCTCAAGAAGGATAAAAAGAAATGGACTGCTTGTGAGTTAAATGAATGTCACAGCAAAGAGTCTGAATACTTATAACCATGTGATATTTCAGTGTTTATTTTTTAATAAATTTACTTAAATTTCTACGTCTGGTTTTTCTGTCAAGATGGAATACTGAGTGTACATTAGAATGAAAAATTTAAAGGGGTCCGAATACTTTCCGTACCCACTGTATATTATAAAGCTTGTAATATCCAGCTCTAATCACCCTTTCACTGTATTTCGGATTTTTGCATGCAAACTTTACTATAAGAAAGGTGGCTAAACAGTTTTGTTTTGAATATTATTTAGCAGAAAAAACAATATTAATAAATTAACTGTGGCATAAACATGTATATTGCTAAGCAGTGCACCCATTTAGTATGAAATTATAAAAACATTTTCTAAAAAATTATAAAAGAGAACAATAGCAGATCCTTACCATACAGCATTAGCTTGATAGTAGCTATCAAATGACAACATCTGTTGCTCAGTTTGTTCTCGAGCGGCAGAGATAAAGCTTTCGCATCTTGCTCTACTCTCTCTCTCTCTCATTTCTGCACATGTCCACAGCGCTGATCTAAAGAAATTGCTATTGACAGAGAGTTTATTTTCTGTTGGCCATAAAAGCAAATTTAGGAGCAGACTCTGTTGTTTTACATTGTTGTTGTCGAGGCAGAGGAGGCAAAGTACTTTGTCCCATCACCCAGGCAACACCATTAAGCCAGAATAAGAGCTTTACTGGTCATGATGTCATGCTTGGAAGGACAGAATCAATATTTTCCTTAATGTTGTCTTCCATTTGGATCTTCATGCCTGGCATTTCTTTTTTTATTTCTGCTCTGTGTCCTTAGGTCATGGTTTAATGTCCCCTTGTGAGAGTATGGAATCAAGTAGTAGGAAATTGTTTCCTCGGTTTGGTGCTTCTGTTGACTGTAGAAGGAAACACTGTTCATTTCCCCTCCATAGATGTACATGGATTTGTGTGGGTGTTTTCTAAGTAGCTGGAATGATGTCACAGTTAAAATCCTTGTCAGCAGAAGCATAGTTCCTAATTACTCACATTTTTGTGGATAATCAAGCAAGTTTACTGTATTGCTTTTTAATGAGACATGTGCAGAAAGCATGAATTTTACTTGTCCCACTCTCTACACACCTCTAGTCTGTGTAAAAATAGAGCAGTGCATGGCATTTGGCAAACCCCAAAAATGCTATTTAATGATAATTTAGACAGAACTTGCTTATATTACTACGCTTGTCTACAAGTATTTTCAGGAGTTGCTGGACTTATTTGTAAATAAAGAAGGTTGCTAAAGAAAAACTAACCTTTTTTATACAAGGGAGCTTTCATAATCTACTTCAAATACCAATAAAGTAATCAGACATGTAATTTTACTATGATGCTTGATCTTTTGTAATGTTATTCACTGTGTGTGTAAGTATACTGTACATGTATATACCTCAAAATAACTCAATACAGAGTCTCAGAGAATCTGGCAAAAGGCTACGTAAAGATGGCCAAGATCCCGAAAGTGAGGGGCAGCACAGTGGCCAACAGGGTGGGGGGGTGTCTGTCTGTCAGTGCTTAGATCATACGCTGCACACTGTATCAACTTGGTCTGCATTACTGTCGTCCCAGAAGGAAAACGCTTCTAAAGATGCTGTACAGAAAAGCCTGCAAACAGTTTGTATAAGACAAGCAGACTGAGGACATGGATTACTGAAACCATTTTCTTGCTAAAGCACAGTTGTGTATGAATAGATACTGTATGTGTGTATATATACAGTCCTGCTCACCATTATTCTGCACCCCTCCCCTTTATTTTTTGCAGAACATGTTCAATATCTTCAGAAATAAATGAAAATGTACCAAATGTATACTATCAGGATTTTTTGCGGCGGTCCAAAGTAATATAATGAAGAAAATTGTTTTCAGCTGACATGCTGTCATTTTAAAGAAGAAACAGAAAAAAAACAGCATGTGTATTAATAAAGGCACCCCTCCCTAATATTTGGTTGCACACCCTTTGCCAGTGATGACAGCTTCCAAACGTTTCTTGTAGCCATCTATAAGCTTCTTGAACTTCTCTGGTATTTTCTCCCACTCTTCCTTTGCAGTCCGAGTTTTTGAATGTTTGCAGGGTTCTTTTTCCCAATGGCAGATTTCAGCTCACCCCACAGATTTTCAATGGGATTGAGATCAGGACTCATTGCTGGCCATTTTAAAACAGTCTATTTCTTCTTTTTCAACCATTCCTGTGTACTTTTGGATGTGTGCTTTGGGTCTTTGTCTTGCTGGAGGACCCGTGATCTTTGACTAAAACCAAGTTTTCTTACACTGGGTAGGAAAGTTTGCTCTAAAATCTCTTGGTAATTCTCCAATTTCATGATTTCTGTGATACAGACGAGACCACCAGTACTAGATGCAGAAAACAGCCCCACAGCATTATGG
>JAUZSV010003976.1:0-16238 GCA_034780495.1 Parotocinclus cesarpintoi | reverse complement strand
CACATAAAAATCATTAGGGAATGACTAATTTCATTTCAGAAACAAACAACTTTTGAAAATTTGTTGACCAGTGTTATCCACATTTACCCACCAGGTCTGGTCATATGAGTTATGCCTCTAAGCACCTAATAAATTCTCATCTGTGTTTATTCATGTCAGCTCTGTTCGGACACCGCATTGTGTGTAAATGTATATCGGACACACCCACAAAAGAAAAGGGAGCAGACAGACATTTGGCAGTGAGAGCAATTCGACCCCTTTTGTATGTATAGTGATAATAATGAGACTCACTCAGTCATTTTAGTTGTGTTCTTTTTACAATAGCTATGTGCAGTAAGAGGCTAAATTTAGGTACCCCCATAAAGATATCACTCTCATAGCATGCCCCAAAATAATTTCTGACTTTGATTTAATTCATTAATGCTGGGCCAAGGGACTGTAACCAAATACAGACCTTTGTATTCACTGTATGATGTAATGATGCTTATAAACACATAATCACAGTATTGGTATTAACACACAATTGAACTCGTCTCAAAAGAAGACATTTTACTTTACTTAACGTTTACTTTACTTGTCAATGCCCTCGTGCATGGGTGTACTAAAAATGATTAGTAATTAAATATTCGTAAAACACATTGGGAGTGGCTTACCCCTCAAAGATATCTCTTTTTTATTTACAGTGAATGAGTATGGGGGTGTTAGGTAAACATTTGTTTCAGAAAACACTTACCAATAAAAACAGTTCAAAGCTCAGTACTCAGAGTTTCCAGTGTTAATCAGTAGCAAAACTCCATGTAATTATTTCCAGTCACCTACCCAGTTAATAGTGCATTTATTGATTAACCAAGAGCACCGTTGCCCAAATGTTTTCTTGGTACGATAATTTAAAATATAAAGTCAATTTAGTATCTGAGTAAAAAATAATTGCCAAAGTCAAATATATAATGCCTAAATTACACCAATCAGTTATCACATTAGCACAACTTCCCTAATACTGTGTATTCGATCTGTAACAGTAACAGCCTCATAAATGCCATGACCAACGGTTTCCCAACAGAACATTGTACAAAGCATCACACTGTCAATGTTACTCACTTCACCTCTCTGTGATTTTAATGTTATTGCTGATTGGTGTACGATTAGATTGGATTTGAAGGAGAAGAATACTGGGTTATATGCAATATAATACACTGGTTCGTTAATTATCAGAAAAATTAATGACGTCTGGCAGAATTTTGGCAATATACTGATTTGCACTTGCACATTCATGGAAAACTTTTGTTATATTATATCATGGTATTATAACATAACACAAGCTAAACACAGTGCATTTACTTTACGGTTGGTTGTTTTTAATGCTGTCACATTTAACTGTACAGCATGTTAGACTACTTTAGTAATACATCCTGTGCTTTATACTGTTTTGCAACTTTTTATTTTATTTTTTTATGTATTCTGCTGTGTAAGACCATCAGACAGTAAAACTAGTAATTGTTGTTGAATTTAAATTAATTACATTTCATTTATGTTTAATTACTGCAGTTGTATATACAACTTGACTGAGCTGATATTTATAACATTTAGAATGTTTACACATTTAACATTTATTCATTACCATGTATTAACATTTATAACATTTTTGATACAAAGACATTAATACTGCGGCAAATTAAATAACAAATAATATTTACAATTTCATTACAACTGTGCATCTCAAGGTCAGGGATATGTTAGATAGTAAGCTAAAACTGGCATGTTAAATATGGTGGAAACAAACAAAAAAAAGCCCAAACCAGGACTACTACAATGTCAGAGAGTGAATGCTTGATTACTTTAAACAAATGTAGATCAATTTACAGTTATATTGGAGAGAGGGAAAGAGACATGGAGTATGGAGCAAGCCCAAATAAGCAACTACACATTAGAAACAAGTCCCAGAAACCTGAAACCTGCAACTAACAATATATGTGAGTAAATTTATAGAAAAATAACCCATAAGTCACATGGAATAAGCAGACCATTGGCCACTTCCAGGCTACATTTGAGTGTATTCTCAGACTGAGAAAACCAATTAAAAGTAAAGGTATCATTGTTCTTAGAAATCTGATTCCTGAGCCAAAATCCAGCTTTTTTGTATTTCTTAATCTGATTTCTAGTCCTTTATCTGATCTGAAAATCAGATAACTGCAGAAATCATTTTATGATCTAATTATTGTGTAGGTATATGAACTCACTGTGGCAAGTGTAAATAGATTTTACTGCTTAATACACCACAATGTGTACTGTTGTAGCGAACTGTGATGTCCGAGCCATGCTGTGAACTGAACTATTATTTGTCCATCTGGTGTTAGACCTGCTATTATAAGTACTAGATGAGTGGTCCATGCTGAAAGCACTTTACTGCATATTTACAAGCCTTTTTTATTGAACTGCACAGCCTCATAAATCCTCATAAATCAGTACTGCTGCTGGAAACCTTCACTTCCAGAGACATCAAAAAAGCAGTAACACGTTAACACAAATAATAAAAAACAAAGTGGATCAAGCAGCTGGGCTCTGACATTAGTGATTACTTGTTTAAGTGATTTATGCTAATGTTTCCTCTATGGTGTGTTATAGATTCCAAGAGGGTAGCTTTGATATTCAGGCTCCTGTCTTGTATAGTTTGCAAAACCACAATAAATTTTGGGACTACAGGGGGTTTCGTCAGAAGTCTTTACTTTCTGTAATTTTAGAGCTTATGAAGCAGAATTTATTACCTCCTTTCTTCATTGGTGTGCACTGTGAGACTGTTTGTGAGAGTACAGACAGTTAGGCCCAAAGGGGAAATTAGAAATACGATTATGGTACAGTCTTACAGGTGGGGTTATACTAGAAAACCCAGATGAGGAATGTTTATTTGGGTTACTCAGTTTAATGATTTCCAGGAGTAGAATGGTGGATTTTTATTAAGTAACTGACAAGCTGAAGCTCATGTCTTTATATTTACATTTCCTTCCAAACAAAATTAGCTTGGTACATGAGAACAGACTTTCTCAGTGGCAGTTATCAGTTCTGATAGATCAACCTAAATGTCTTACCATGGTTTGAAAACACTTGGGTTTGGGTTTCATGGTTTACCATAGCTGGGAGTTTTCTGTTTGCTTCCAGGCTTTTTCTGCTTTTCAAATGTTTTCCATTTTCCATGTACATATCAACTCTTCTCTCACTATGTTTCAGGAAATGGTTCAAAATGGTCAGTTATCTTTAGCTGTTGTAATATTTTAGATGTTTGTAGTAACCTATACATAGTAAAATACCTCATAAGCAGATAAGCAGCTTGCTCAGGGTAGGTGTCCTATGCCACCTCCCCCAATTCCGGAGGAAAACCACAGCTTGAGAAATACTGCATTTACTTTTACAACCCTCTCTCATGCTGGTGTGGGTAAACTAATGGGAATCATGTTTGCGGTCATAATGAGGAATGAAACTTACCACATTAGAATCATTAACACAAATATGTGTGTGTGTGTGTGTGCGTGTGTGTGCGTGTGTGTGCGTGCGTGCTGTATCATCAGTTAAGTACTGTTGTGATGTCAATCCTGGCTCTCAAACAGATCATTTTTCCAGGCTAAATAAATGAGTAAATGAATGCATTCTGTTTAAAATATGTTTCCAATCCAAACGAAAGACTATATTTACTCATGCTTGGGAGTAGTTTTACTTTCCATATATTTACCTTTCCGTTCTGAATAATTCTTGTGTACTTTGTAATTTTGTGCAATTACTGCTAATATCATAAAGTAAAAATAAAGCACAGACATAATTTTCCAGAAGAAACATATGATTAAAAATTAACATAGTAACTATAAATAGGGCAAATACTTTTACTGTAAATTTTGTTACATAAAAGTTTGCCTCATGCTCTCATATCATCTTGCTTAGACTACAACTAACAACTAACTTAATTCACCAGCTGAGAACCAACCATTGTGCAGACTATGAAGATTATGACAAACGTCAAGAGTCAACTGTCTGTGACAGGCTTAAAACAGAAAAAGTACCAGCACAAAAACACACTCAGCAAACGTTAGCGTAATCATTCTGCACAAAGGTACCTTACAATAAGAAAAGCAACATGGCAAGCATAAGAAATTCTGTCACCAATTACAGCGCCAAAGACACTGTACCAAGAACTTTCATACAATGGTTTGAAACTGTCGTGGTTCAAATAACTTTTGAATACTTTAGACCCAAGATAAACATTGCCAAAATATTGTCTAATTGTTGTTATAGAAAGAAATCTTAGAAAAAACAAACTCGCACACCCCTAGTTCCACATCGATATGTACAATTCAGTGTTTTTGACCCAAACAAAGAAAGTCATTTAGAATTGGAAGTCAGACTAGCTTAACACCAGTCTTCTGTCACCCTGTCCATGCTTTTGTGCTGATTTGCAGAGTTACCATGGTACCTGAGAAAGCAATATGTGACAAAGGACCAGAGGGTAGCCTCAAATTACAATGAACACTAAGAGTTTTCTTTCAGAGAGTGAAATGTTACACAGCTGAATTAAAAACGTGTTAATCTGCTGTGGGAATTCTATTCCACAAAAGCAAATCCACTTGTTACAAACATTTTCCTTATTTATGTATAAGAACATAGGTCTATCCAGTTTGTTTTGCTGTTGTGTTACACCTGCAAAGTTAAGAGTGCTGTCTAAAGGAGTACTTGTGTTGTTCAACTTTCTGAACAACAACATGAGACACATACACAAATACAGTTTTATTAGAAATCCAATCTTGTTTTTTCCTGCTTCATCTCACAATTGTCACCTTTCATTTGCAATGGGCAAGAATGAGACAACTTTTCTTTTTCTGTTAACAAAATACTTATTAACATGACCTAATGCAGTCATCTAATTCCTGAATATACCTACCAGTGTAACAAGCAATCACTATCCATTGAGCATGACAAATAACTTTGGAACAGGGATTCAAAAGGATAAAAACTGAAAACCACAAAGAGGTGTAGCTTCTTGTTCTGTGCATGTGTCCAGACTTGTGTGACAATCGGAAAAAATGCATAAAGGAAGGTCTTTTTCTCACCGGTAATTATATTGAGGATGTTGCATAACACATTATTGTGAATGTAGTCAGAATGTGCTGCCCCAACCTGATATGCTGTCTGCAGGATGAATAACATCATTTATGCTCATAGTCAATAAGAAAACAAAACATTTCTTAGTTTTTGAATAAATTTGTATTTTTTACTTGGCATTTATTGAGAATATAGCCAAGACACCACTATTGTGGCAGATTTTGTCTAATATTATGTCTGATATACAGTGTCATAAATACATAATTGCAAAATGTTATATAGAGAAACCTCGCCCTAGCACAGTTAAAATGCTAGTGAATTGTCTTTCCTTTGTTACAGTACTGGGCAAAGGTCTTAGGCTACCATTGGATTTGTTGCTTTAGCAATCGTAAATTGCTGACAGTTTCAGCTTGGAGTTGTCACTACATAATACTAGAGCATATTTTCGCTTTAGCTTATTTTTTTATCCTGTTCTACTTGTAGTTTTTAGGCTGCTAACCTTAAAAACATTCCTGATCAAGCTTATTTAGACTGTATAGTCAACTTGGAATCCTGATGAAGCTACCGGATGCTGCTATTTCTTCAGTGTACACACTTAATACTGATCAGTGTAGCCAGTGGAAGCTTTTACTTTTTGTTGTATTGTGGTTGTATGCAAAGAACAAGAAATAATTATGTATGTTCATTATTACATTGCTAAAACATATGCATATGGTGTACATATGGTGGGCTAATACTTTTGCGCAGTTCTGTGTGTATTGCACTGCAGGACACTGCATTGTCTTTGAAAGAAGAGGGCAGTTCCTGCAAATAGAGGATTATTCGATTCATGTAAGGTTTGATGAACAAAAAGTTCAGTTTTTCATTTTTATTGCACTGATTACAGTTTTAGCTAAACTGAATGCTTTGAAATGGCATATGCCATAACACAAACAAATTTCTTAGTATTTCCAAACTAAAATGCTAGTGTACATTTTATGCATGAACTGGTATTGTTTGGTCATATGTTTCACTGTTCCACTAATGTGTTTCTCTTATGTGCATTTGAGAAGTTTGTGAATGAGCTTATAGATGTGATGTGTGGTGATGTCAGATGTGCTCCACATTTTCTGATAGGATCTGACTACAGTGCTTAACCATGGACATTTTTATTGAGAGTTCATCTCCTAAATATTGTTGCATGTTCTGTGTTGTTTGGGGGTAACTGGTTTTGTTACTGGCCACCTTTGTTTTTGTGATGAAACCACTTATAATGAAACAGAAACAGAAACTTCCAACATCGTTTCTGATTCCCAGTCATTAAAAATATTTTCCTGTAATTTTTTTTAAACTTTTAAAAAAAGTTGATCTTAGCTTTTTATTGTCTCTTCATTGTGCTAATGTGTTAGACCAACATACATATTAGGTTCAGAGCATTCTATCTGTGTTTTGGCTGTTGTATAGAGGAACAAACCCACTAATTACTAGAATATTATCAGCTGGGTGAAATGGCCTTTATACACCAGTGAAATGAATCCCAATTAAATGTAACCAAACACCTAAATTAAGGCTGGCACAGTAGCACATGTGGTTAGTGCAGTTGTCTCACAACTCCAGAGATTCCTGTTTTGATCCTGACCACGGCCTCCACCTGTGTGGATTTTACACGTCCTCCTGGTACCCACATTACAAAGACATGCATTAGGCTAACTGATTATTCTAAATTGCTCTAGTGTTAATGTGTCTGACTAGTGACTCTATTGATATAACCTTGCTCCTGTCATGAATAACCATTGAGGCTGAAGCAACGTTAAATAAACAAACAAAACCCAACACGTACATTTATATAGCTTCTTGGAGTTGTTCATAAATATATTTTTTAAATAGATTACATTTGGAAATCAAGTTTCTACAGCTTGGTTGTAGATTACATTATTTTACAAAACACATTTCTAAAAAGCAGCCATTAATTTTAATTCCAATTAAATTGGAACGAAGGTTATAATAGTTTTGGATTTTTCATTATAGTTTAGTTTTATTTCATTTTGACTTTTTTCAAATTTTTCTCAAATTCAGTTAGTTTTAATTAGTTTTTAGGTTGGGTTTGCTCGTTTTTATTAGTTATTATTATTATTATTCTATGCTTAGTTTTAGTTTAGTTTTCATTAGTTTTAGTATTAGTTGTAGTTTTTTCATACATTCGGACCCAAAAAGGTCAGAGTAGGTATTGTGTAATAAAAATTCAACAAAAGATGCTATTTAAAACATTTATTCAAGAACTGTTAAACAACTAACTGTCCACAAAATCTGTAACAGTCCACAAGATAGCAGCCTTAAGTGCAAAATGTGTAATACTGCAGCGGAAAATATTCTATATCAACTAAGGACATACATGGAAATAATAGAATATATATAATATAATAAATATATAGTATAATATAATAAATATATAGTAATAACTAACCAGCAGCTTGGTCGACGGTGAAAGCACTGAATTATGGCTGTTTGCTTCCCGGTGCTACCTAGCCGGGATGTAGCTTCTCTTTCGGGGGAGATACTCAGAGCTTGTCCAGGTACTCGCAATTAGCCCTCTTGTGTGAGCTTCTCAAATGGACTTTGAGATTCGTGGGTTTTTTTCCCTTGAGAAGTATTCCACATATTTTATCACCTGTTTTCACTACAAGACACCTGCTTTTATCATTTTCGCAGTCATATTCTTGGAATTTTTTGGAACCCGCTTTGTATATGTATATGTATATGTATATGTATATGTATATGTATATGTACCAGCAGTCTTAGTGGCCCAGTTAGTAAAGGCAGTGAGAGAGGGCCAGGGTTCAAACCTGGGTGGGACTTGCAATGTGAAGGTTGAGTAGTGCATTTATGAAAAAAGCTTAGCTGCTGGGGGTGTATAGGTACTGAAAAAAATATGCAGACATCAAGCTATTGTTATGATCGCAAAGTTGGCAGGATTGGTTAAACAAGCACTTTTTAGTTTGTATAAGTAGTTTTATGAATAGGATAGTATTATTGGAATCCTCAGTAGTCCTTCTTCAGTGCTTCTCTCAACACTTAAACATCAGATTCTTCTTTAAAATGTTTATTGTAGGACGTAAGACTCTCCCTGTGCCATTAGTGGTTGTCCTGTTACAATAGTCAGCCATGTAAATTGGCTCACTTTGCACTTACTAAAAGGCTGTTACTGAAAGGGAAGAGAGTCGGGTTAAGAAAGCCAAAACTGAAGAAAGTATTATACAGCTCCCTCACCTAACTAAATGCCTGCTCTGTTTACCTACCTTCTTTGTATTTTTTCAGCGAAACATTTAAGTAAGCTCATTGCATATGTGCACCGGAGGCAGGAATTGGTCACCAGCATGTTGGATTAGATTATTGATTGGTTGAGTTGATTTTTTTCTTTGCCCTGGTGGGTTGCGACGGAAAAATGGAAAACACTGTAGAAACACCCATAGAGGATGTTATGTTAAAAACTGGCTCAAATAGCTCATTGTCCAATTTGGATTCAGTCGAATATTTTTGTACTCGCACAACATTCTTAAAATTGTTTGGGAGAATGATATGATGGAAAATAGATCTTCCTTGTATTCAATGTTTCTCTAAACACCTGCTGTCTTATATCCAACTGTTCGAAGTTCAGCTCATTAGGACCTTGCAATTATCTGCTCTCATTCAGAGTAGAATGGATTTACTATTTAAGTTTATTTCATTTCCCGCTGTGTTCCTTATGCATCTCCAGGTGCTTTAACTGACTGCTCATTTGTGACCTAGACTTGTGTTTTTCTGAAGCTCTCTTGCTCAGAGTGCAAATAAACTGTAAATAAACTGAATTTCAACTTGGTAATATGGTAATTTATTTGCTTTTGTTTAAACGAGAGTGATCTTGATCTTTGTACTGGGATTATACAATTGCTTGCCCTGGGACAGTGACAAAGTGCATGCTCTGTGTTTGTAGTGTGTCAGTCTGGAAGCCTCTCTCACGTGGGACGCTCGCACCAGGCCAGGTCACTCTTAACATATGAGTGGCCAAGTGTGCACATAACCAAACATGCATTCCTGCCCCGGCTATCCTGAGCCACTCTCCAGCCTGCCCTCCTCCCATAAACAGCATTCCAGCAAGCAAACCATTCCATCTAACGCTATTAATTCATGACTGAGTCAGTAAAAGTGGGTTGTCGAGGGCATAGTGAAACCTCAGAGAGAGGCAAAGTTTTGGCATTTGGTATGCTCCTGAAAGGTTTTCAACATGGCTTCAAAGAAAGTTCAGACTTAAAGATTTTATTAAAAAATAAAAGATTGGAGAATCTTGAATCTGTATTGATCTGCATTTAAACTAGTTAAACTTCTGATGAGCTAGACTGCTTACTCCGGAGAGCCGGAGAGGGTAAACATCATGTCAGATCACCTCTTGTTTAAGCATGATCACCAATGCCCCCCACCCATACGTTCATGTGGTTGTCCTGTCTTTAACAAGCTTGCATGATGACTTGCTTTGAACACTCCCTCAAGTAACGTACAGCATTTTCCCAGTGTTGCACGCCAGAATTCTTTATACTTCACCCCATATGGACCTCTGGAAACTCAAACAGATGACCAATAAACCTCTCGAGAGAACACAAATAGTTGCCTGTTTGTACATTGCTAACTCTCAGGGGCTTCCCTGGATGCTGAAGTGCTTGTGCAGTGACTCAGAGTAATTAAAGCAATGTGTGTGAATGAGCGCTCGTACGTGAGGTATTGTACTACGTTAAGTTGTAATACATTAATAATGAACACTTTTTTGCACTCCTTAAGGTCCTATATCAAACTGCTAGCTCCTCAGTGTCATTGGCAGACGTCCAGGCCAGGCCATCTAATCAGTTATCACACTGTAAGTTAGATCCATGGACTATAGCCAGTTTGTCTTGGGAGGTTTTTCTCAACATTTGTGTTCCATCAAGGGGAAGGAAAGTGACTTTGGTTAGGAGATTACATTTTGCATGCATGTTTTAAATGACATACTGGTGGTGTGTTTGAAAGGGCTGCTCACAGCTCTGAAATGGTCCTCATGGTTTAAAATTTAGCTTAATATCTTTCTCTCAAAGCAGGGTGGTTTGAAATAGACTTAGTGGCAGGCTGTCTGATTGGAGGTTGGACAGGTGAACCCAATGCCTATCTTTAGCTGTCTGCTAGAGGGTGCCAGGTTTTCCTCAAGAATTTGGTTGTACAAGGCAGCCTCCATATTCTCTGCAATCCTGACCAGTCCCCACTGAAGAAAAACAAAAGAACACACCCATCCCTTAATATTGCCATCATTTACGCTTCACAGTACGTATGATATGTTTAGGTTTGGTTTAGCTGAAAAGAGCTTGGATATCAGGGGGAAAACTTAAATAGACCATGTTTTTGCCTGGCTTTGTGTTAAGCTTGTGAGATTATTGTCACAAACACACTGACCAGTCTCAGCCATGAAGACTTGTAAGTCCTCAAAAGTTGCCAATGGCATCTTAGTAGCTTGAGCAGCCCAATGGATAGTTAAAGCCTTGTTGACCAAACAGTTTGATGGTCAATTCTTTCTATTGATTAATATCGCACTGCCCCATAAAATAACTGTTACTTGCTAATCTAAAAAGTATCTAAGCTCTGTTTTCTTCTTTGTCCCTGTGTCTTGTTCTTTAAGTGACGTTACCATGTTACATAGCTGTGCTATTCTCTTATAAAAAAGAAGATTCAAAGGCTGACAGGTTACTTATTTCTACATCCCTTTGCTTTCTCCCATTAGTCATCTTGGTAGACTTTAATCTGCTCACAGTGTTAATGCTTTAAATTGGCCTCCTCATATGGTGTCAGCATGACTTGACAGGGAAGTCGTCAGCTGTTCCCTTCACACACAAGCCATTCGGCTAATTACTCGGAAATTAGACTAGTTGCATCAGTCCACCCACTCTGGGGTGCTTTCACACTTAACCACAAGCTGATTAATTACTGGTAAATTTTAATGACTGTTGTTAAACAGCTTAAACAGTGAATGAGAAAGAGGTCAAGAGATGGCTAGTTGACCAGAGAGAGAAATTAAGAGGGTAGGAAGCAGATCGAAGTCAAATGTGAAAAGAGGATTCTGAGAAATTAAAGTCGAAGAAAGGCTGGGATAGAGAAAGAACGGAAAGAAGGCAAGAGAATTAATAAAGGAGAGAGAAAGCATAGCAACAGTGAAGACGACACCGGCACTTTTTCACTTTGTGTCAACACCAGGTTTGTCTACACCTTACCTTTGGTAATTTATTTACAAGCACATTTAAAAACTCGCTACATTCTAACACTAATAACACTGACGTCATGATTGGTCTTTCCACCGGAGGCAGTGTGGAGCCGAGCAAGATTCATTAGGAAATGTAGTACGAATTCAAAGCAGAGCTGAAATACTAATTGCAGCAATTAATCCCAGCTCCTAGGACAGAGCATAACCCGAATACTGAAATGTCATTTCGAATAAACAGGTCAGTAGGTTGTGAAAGACACACAATGACGACATACTGAGTTCAAACTACAGTGTATTTTTACTGTAGTACATCATCGTCCCAAAACGTCTTTACAGAGACCCAGGTCTAGAACCTCTAATAAAGAAGGCAACAGTGGAAAGATAAAGGCATCTTAGACATCATAAGAAGATTTGAGAAAACCAAGACTATAGTGAGCAAACCTGTAAGTCCTGTAAAGTTTTGAGTTTTTAGGGTTTTAAGGGCCTATGTTTGGACCCAGTAACCCAGCGATGCATCAGCCCGAATTCTGTAACCCTTATTCTGGGCTGGTTTTTTTTTATTAGTACTGCGTAATGGCAAGATCTGGTGCTTCTGGAAGACCTGAGCCACAAGCACTAGCTTATCGTGACTGTTTACTCTTTGTAATCCAGGGAAGAGGCCTTTTGTTTCACGAGGGGTTTTATTCGAAAGAGTTTACAAGTCTGAAAGAAGACAAGCTCTCTCATTACCTCTGGTAGTCCACATGAGATAAATTACAGAATGATAAAACAGCCTTGTTTTTCTTCTACTTCTTAAATAACCCCCCATCCCGCCTCCTCGTCCTTGCAACCCCAACAACACCCCCCACCCCCACCCCCGTGTGCAGCAAGCATCTCTCTGCCTTGCTACTAAACCACGCCCTGTCTGTGGTCAGTGCAGCATGATTGTTCAAACAATAAGGCAGAGCTGGGCTCCGTCATGGAGAGAGGCCTTTGTTCTAGATGGTGATGTGGTCACAGGCGTCGCCTCTGTCCCGTCAGAAACTCTGCTCTTCGTTTACGTTCGTTCTGCCAGGGACTGCATCCAGACCAAAGCCAAACTCGTCCATCCAAACTGCTATCAGTAAATCACGCTGTGCAGATCTGCAGACAGAGGTACTCACAAACGTCTCAAGCTGTCGTTTCCAGGTGCCTGTAATCAGCCATCATTGTCCCGGTTTAAATAAAAAGCAGCCATCAAAAGGTCCAATGACTAAGAATGACACACCACTTAAATAGGATCAAATCGGTGGTGGACCTGTGGGGGTCCTGACCATTAGAGAGCAGATTAAAGTGTCAGAGTGTGTAGAGAAACAGATGGACTACAGTCTGTAATTGTAAAACTACAAAGTGCTTCTTTATGTTAAGTGGAGCTGATAAAATGGGCAATGATTGTATATGGCACTACCTACACCATTGCATCAGTATGCCATGAACAACCAGTAGTGCCTCTAGTAAGGTGTTAGAACCTATGCTCCAGTGTTCTGCTTTAATATATTTCTTAGCTTGAGAGTTGCAAACCAGATTCCTGGACCCCTCTTGAACTGCTTCGGCACTGCAGAGTAGTATTGAACCTTTTCCCATGAAAATGTCACTCCACTCCACACTCTCCATCCGTCTTAGTAAGTTCCTCTTGCTATCATCCATCTCACCATGGGGGGTGGGAGGTGTTAGGAAGAGGACAAATCAAAGCAACTGAAGTTGTGACCTTGCTAAACCCTAAAGCTACGGCTGTTGGAGGGATCTTCGAAGACAAGTTTGTGTGACACCTAATATTGCTCAGTCGCTGTCTTTTGAAGTTGTACCAGGGGTTTTGCATAAGTGTCCCATTTGTTTAGAAGGGTTCTTGTCGATCCTTAGTGGCAATACTGATGAGAGCAGAGCAGGTGCAATGACCCAGTCAGTAAGATCTCTAGATATAGCTTACACAGTGTGGTCCATTGGTGGAGCAATCATTCAAGAAATACAGAATTACAGTCCCAGGTCTAAATGACCAAGCCTAGCCCTGATAACTTTTGGCAGACCAGTCTTTAGGAAGCAGACACTGTTGGTGTGAAAGAGCTCAGATTTGCACTGCATAGCTTTGAGAGGACAAGGTTTGGCTCTCAGGTCTCTCTAGATACACATGTGGCTGGTGTTGGGAAGATTCATTTGAGTTTGAGTGTACCAGGTCTAAAGTGCGTAAAGGTTAAGGTGACAGTGGAAAGGAAAACGTGCATAGACATCAGAGGAGCCCTGAGAACAGTGCCAAGTTAATATGGGACCAGGCATCAAAATGCTAAAAGCAGACAAATGTCAAATTTTAAGTTTGCCCTTCATGCCTTGGACGGAGTGAGCAAGTGAATTGAAAACCTAATTAAGCCTCTTTGGTCACTTTGGTTACCTCAATAGATCTAGACTGGACCAACTAAAATGGGTTGTGATTGGTTGCTTTAAGCACATTTACAGCACACCTTAAAGGAAATTACTGCGCAACCCTAAGGTGACAGTGGCCAGGGCAAATCCACCTAGAAGAAAGCCTCAGGCCATTTTTTTAGGTTTTCTTTATTTTAGGTTTCCCAATCTTGAAGCAGATCCCAACGATTAATGAAATCCCACAGTTAATACATCTCTTGCACATTGCAGGGGGGACTCCACAACCAAAAAAGAGGTTGCTGGTGGTCTAAGGTGTTGATTCTGCCTGCTCCTTCAATCGCCACTATTGACCTCTGGCCCCACAAGCTCCCTCAGGGGTACGATGGTCCCTAGAGCTGTTGGCAGGGGCATGTGTAATGGCGGCAGTAATACTGGGGTCTCAAGCAGATGGCCCTTTCTCTGACGCCAAAAATCGGTGACATCAGCTGTGTCACTTCCCGCACGACACACACAGTCAAGCAGAACGGGCCGAAATATGCTCCCGATAAGGGCAGAGAGAGGGCAGGAGAGGAGGAGAGGGTGCTATACAGCTCTTAAGGCCCTTAAGGCTCATACACTGCAGATTTAAAATCCCTTCGTATATAAACATGCTGTTTGATCTGGACTTCACACCAACACAACAGTTTGTGTTGTCTTCAATCCAGACCAACATATCACGCCGCTCTGATTGGCTTCAACATCGGAGGCAGGTCCCACCAGAGTGCAGGAACTCCCTCCGTCGGTTAGACATTAGGAGACAATGTGCCGCCAAGGACCTCCCACTAAGGACTCATTTTATAATCTATTTTGTTTTAGAATTTAGTTTATTTTCAAAATTTTCTATTACTAATTTGAATTTTATAATTAATTTGTTATTTATTTATTGACCTAATTTTGCTATAATTTAATTTACTTTTGGTATTTATTTAGTTAGCATCTAGGCCACCCATGGAGGATGGGTCCCCTGTTGAGTCTTGGTTCTCCCAAGGTTTCTTCCTACCATTTTAGGGAGTTTTTCCTTCCACTGTCGCCGTAGGCTTGCTCAACTTGGGATTGGCCTTTTAAGAAAGTGTAATATTGTGAAACTGCTTTGAGACAATACTCTATTGTAAAAATATAGAAATATATGCTCTATATATGCGCTATATAAATAGAATTACATTAAATTGAATTGAATCAAACAATTTAACAGCTTGGCCAACTTGGATATTGAATATTAACAAAGGAGGGGTGTTTTAAGCATAACAGAGCAGCATGGATACTTCATGGCTGGCTGTATTTTGTTTTATAAATTGTTTAAGCTTCAAAGCAGGGCCTGCTTATTGCCCTATTGTTAACTTTCTGGATCTCCAGTATAGCAGGGTGAACGGACAACAGGAGACGGTAATAAACCTAATCGGAGAATTTGGAATGGGCTCCGCATTCGTGGATTTCCTAACTAATGCTTCTTGCTGCATGCCTGAATTGCTGATTGAATTCTGACAGAGCTGGAGAGAATTGAAATTTTTTGCAGACCGCCTCTCCTGACTTGATTCCCCCATTTATTTTGGCCCTAATTTTATTTGCCGTTTCAGTGTGGTCATCTCCAGGGCCTCGTGTGGGAGCCAACATTCTTTATCTAAAGAGTGAGTGGCTGCTGAGGCGTGACAGTTGGCTCTTCGTTTTCCACTCCACACTGACATTAGCACTCCCCTCCTCTCCTTCTCTTCTTCGTAGCCCACTGAGCCACTGTCTGTTTTTTTCGCCTCCCCACCAGGGCCTGCTCATCATAACACAATAAGGAGTGACGAGCCACATATTTTCTCCTAGGGCAAGAGTAACAGGACTCCAGTGCAGGAAATGAGGCATTAAGCCTCTTTCAGCTCCTTCCTGTACCTCGCGATAGAACTGAGTTTGTGCCAGACAATAAAAAGCTGGCAGCTTTACATTTGTGAGAGGAAAATTAGAATTTCTTGTGGCCACCTCGAATGGTTCCACCTGACATGTCATCTGTTCTGCACTGGATCATAAGATGAGGGGCTGGGCAGAGATGAGGAGGTTTAGATGAAAGACGTGGCTCACACAGTAGGGTCCTAGGATTAGGCAGGTGTCCTGGAACACATGTTGATGAGATGCAAGTGGAAAATGATTTATTTGCAGTCGATTCCAGTGGCAATATGTCGTACAGTTTAGACACTGGTGAATTAGCAGGGGTGGACCAAACGTGCCACTGTTGGTGTGTGCAGTACTGTGCAAAAGTCTTAGGTCACGGTTACATTGGATATATTTTTGCTATTTAGCAATGGTATAATGACCGAATCAAATTATTTAGGACCATAAAAATTAAGCATGACCTGTTCTTACACTTGAGCAATAGCAGCACCTTCTTTAGTCCTAAGAAGCTTGATCATGAATGGGTTGTTGTGGAAGGGTATGAACCAAGAACCCACTTTTTAGGAAACAGAAATAGGGGAAAAAAGCCTAAGATATATCAATGGTCAAGTCAAGTCAATTTATTTCTATAGCGCTTTTT
>JAUZSV010003867.1:0-16240 GCA_034780495.1 Parotocinclus cesarpintoi | reverse complement strand
TGGAAAAGAAAGACTGACAGATGTATTCTTGCCAATGTTTCAAAAGCCTGTACTCCAGGGTTATCAACCCTGTGAATCTGATTAAGATTGCATTCACAGCCACACATACAAAAATACACAGACTGATGTTGTTGTTCTATTTGACCTACTGTACATGTTCATATGTTCTTTACACAATGTAAACTGTAGAGTGTTCAATAGACATACATACCTTGAGGGGAGTTTGTTCTTCAACCCCAGCCAATAACTATGGACAATATAAGTGTAGTTTTCCTTACATTTGACTAAAACTTCATTTCATTAAAGGCAGTGTGAACCCAAGATATTTTATGTTTTGTCTAGTCAATTTCATTTTTTCCAATATTTTTTTTCTTAACATACATAAATTCCTGAATTTTAGGCCTGTAACACATTCCAAAAAAGTTGTGATGGTAAAGCATTTTCAAAGGATTGTAGCAAGGATAACAAGCAATTCATTGTTTCAGGCATTTGTTTCCCAGGGACCATGGGAGAATCATGTGAGAAAAGGACTCGTGTGGTGGTGGTGGTGGATTCATGGTCTGAGTTGGCATCATCCTTGGTGGTTGTAACAAGCTCCACATTATCATAAATGGAGCTCTGACTGCTGTCAGATACCGAGGTGAGGTCCTGCACCCTATAGTGGTGCCCAATGCTGGAGCAGTTGGAAACAACTTTCTCATGTATTTTTTCTCATGTACGATAATGCAAGGCCCTACCGTCTACAACATGCAGGAGGCAGGAATCGAACGCATGAACTGGCCTTCACGGTCTCCGTTCTATCCCATTGAACATGCTTGGGATATACTGGGAAGACATCTGGCAAACCACCCAATGCCTCCCACGGCCATTTTTGTGCTAGAAGTTGCCCTGGAGCAAAACTGGTAGAGGATCCCACAAGAGCTGCTGGACAATCTGATTCTGTCCATTCCCCCTCGCTGTCAGTGTGTTTTGGCAGTCTTGGGTGACCATAAACCCTACTGAATAATCAATATGGGGGCACTCTCGTCCAGTTTGACATGCTTCTGTTCACCCACATGAATATATTTCTTGCTATTTAATCACGATAACTGAGTTTACATCTCATTTGTGTAATCGAGCAACTTTCTTTAACTTTATTAGATTTTCTGATTATTTTATTTAATGAAATAAAATCAAGTGCTTCTTTTTGATTGATTGGATACACAAGGTTACATTGATGCTTTTTCAATCAATTAACCTAGTACATGTCTCTGGACTATGGGAAACCTACACAGACTACCAGAATATTGCAAGACTTCACACAGGAAGGACTTTGATTGATCCACCTAGGATTGACCACTAAAACACCGCATTGCTTCTAAAACGTAACGTATTAGAAACTATTAAACAAGCTTTAATTTCAGACACATTTTTTTAGTGATCCTGTAGTTTTGTTAAGTTGTTTTTTGTTCCTTGTTTTTTGTTGTTATAATGTGACTTAACTTATAGGACTGTGAACATAATGATGCTCTGTGTGTTCTGACTGGATGCATGCAGCATTTTATTTTTATATGTTCCAGTCAATAATGTAAGGGCACACAAATCTGTCTTTTGCCATTTTAGAGCTATAGGAGCTGAGGTGAGTACAGTCTATATATAGTGCATTCTTACAAATATTGTCAGATTGTGGCAGTGCTGACTTTATCGAAGGAAGCACATGTTTGTGTTGTGCTGTAGTGCATGTGTGTGTGTGTGTGCGTGTGTGTGTGCGTGTGTGTGTGCGTGTGCACGTGTGTGTGAACTTTGTCCACTCTGTAATAGTACAGTTGCCCACTTTCATTATTTCTTTTGTGGTTCTCTCTGTAAGGATAAGCATCCATTAACCTCTATCTGCAGGGTCCCCAAAATTTGGATATAGAATGATATGGGGAATAGTTGTTGTGTTATACTAATATAATATCTGTTGGAATCATGAGGAAGTCTACAAAATAGTTGTATGCTGATAAGAATCTTAAAACTGTAAAAACTGTAAATCTGCTATATAATGCTATGTAGATCCTTTTGCACCACAGTAGTGAAAGTATAACTTCTCAACCCACGATATACTGTACACTTGTTGACAGGTAAACAATGAACCAACTTGACTTGAACACTGGAACCTTTTGGTATCTTTTTCATTAAGTAGCCTGTAGGGCATTTGTCTGCAACAATCTGTCTCTATTGGGCCTTGAGGTGAACTAAGGGTGGCTCATATGTTTCATGGTGTGTTTTCCTGCCTCCAATAATAAAGCGACAGTTACATGGCCAGAAAACGGCAGGAAGAGGGACCCGACTGCTCTGAGCACAACTCTGTAAATAAATCAAAATCTCAGGAAAGCGAGGCCACAATCAGTGTTTATGAGCAAAAACCAACCCTTATCTTCAAAGCAGCAGAGTAGCAGTGTGAACGCACGCAGTTCAGACTGTACACCAAACCCACTGTGTTTGAGTGTTTGTGAGTGTGAACAAAGTAATATTATGTCTTTGCCTGATTTCTCTATGTGTATTTCATTTTTAATGGGATGATATGATTTGGCAACAGTATTGCATTTAGTTTAGTGGAAATCCCCTTTAAAAATAATATGTGTGTGTGTTTGTGTGTGGTCAATTGTATATATCATTATGCCGGTCCTCATAAGAAAGGTCTTACAGAGGTTAAGGGTTAAGATCATGTTAGGTGTAACTGTTAATGCAGCCTTACTTGGCTTGGCTAAAGTACAATGGAAAGTCCCCACAATGACAAAAAGACAAACTCTGTGTCCGTGTGTGTGTGTGTGTGTGTGTGTGTGTGTGTGTGTGGTGTGAGCTGAATACAGTGCAGTATCCTGCTGTGACATACAGTAGTTGATCACAGCTGCTTGAGAGGTGAACAATAGTTGTAGAAGGGCCGGTGGCTGATAATGCTTTCTTATCACATACTCCAACTAGAATACAATTCAGCATTTGCACTGAATGCTGGTGAGTAATAAATCCTCACAGATACTCACTTTCTTCAAAGGCCTATATGTTCTAGGTCTGCACCCTTGGCAGAGATGACTGCTAAAGAAAGGAAGGGCTTTTCTACTGAGTCAGAGGTCTGGTATAAGGTGTTTTCCTTGTAAATCCATTTAAACATGACCTACTGGGCTTATATTTAAAAACAATAAATACAAATGTCACATCGAATGTCACATCATTATTTTCATGTTCTCAGATGTAAATCTTTGAGTATACAGTGTGTGTGTATGTGTGTGTGTGTCTGCGTGTGTGTACTTTGTTTTGTGTATTATCTGCAGTGAGGTGGGGTGTCATTGTGTTGTACTAATGAGAGCTGTGTAAGCACAGTGCCCTAGGGGTTTTTTAATGCTCTGTGGGTGTGTGTGTGTTGTCTTACCCCTGTTTGAGGAGGGGGCGTGGGGCATTCCACTCAGACTATGTTCATACTCACCTGCTTATCTTTTAGAATAGGAAAAACAGAGGGAGTGTGAATGAGGTCTACATACCTATCTGATTTCACAGGCTGCTCACAATACAGTTGTGATATAAACACAATGCCCATTAAATGCAGCATGTGGAAAAGTAATTGGTATTACTGTCTCTCAATTCAATTCAATGAGCTTTATTGTCATGACAGTGATGCTGTTACTCATTCATACACCCATACACCATGTGACACCAAGTTCTCCATGTAAATTTTATAACGAGGCATTCTATGAAAATCTTACATACTCGTACTGGAGTAAAACGTGGTTTCCCACTTTCTGCCCACTTTTTCTACACCCATTACTTCCAGATAGTCTCTAAACCAGTGATAGCTCCTTAATAACCATGGCAATAATGTATATAATATATACACAAATCTCCTCAGTCGCTGGTATAAAAGTGCGTTACATTGTCTTACACGGGCTGAGTCCATGCCTTCAGTCCAAAGTTATATCCAGCAGGTAAATCCAACCCAGTATTTCCGAATAGTATATCCAGGTAAAAGTGACCATATATTGGTGGAAGAGGTGCAGAAATCCAGAGCTCCTTGCTATTACAGGCTCTCTCCTGGTCTGACACTGTTCTGCTCAGTCTCATATATGACTCCTGTCCAATACAATGAAACATTGTGTTCAAGACAATCCCCATTCTCACAACACAGAGGCCATTCAATCACACACAATCTAGCTCTGGATTACCACATTCCAAATAATCCAAACCAACAGTCAACACACAACCAAATGCACGCCCACACACTCACAGCCTATTTTCAATTGATCATAGAATTGATCTGCCTTTATTCCACCTTAATAAAATTTATCTTATATTCACATATTTAGATAAAATATATCTTACATTTAATTATGACTTTCTTGCTATTCACTTATGTCTCTCGGTTGTTTCTGTACTTATGTACAAAGAACATTTAGGACGATCTTATGAAAATCTAATTATATCTGAATTAAATACATATTCTTATAAATGTTATTGATCATTCAGTCACATTCCATACCCACTTAATTCATTGCAAGGTTTTGTGAGTCTAGCCGGCAAAACAGAGCTCAAGGTGGGTACCAACTCTGAATAGGGTGCTAGTCCATCACAGGTCACACTGGGACACATTAGAAATATGAATTGACCTAATTCATATTTATGAACTTGAGGAGAGTATAGTCCTGCAGCTGTGCAATGGCAACTCTAACCACTGTGCAAACAACTAACTACTGCACTGTCCAAACAGTATGTACAACAGATACAATGTAATAGAATTTTTAAGCATTTGTTTTTCTTGCTCAGGTGCATCTTCCTAGCTCATTGTAATTATTTTGCCAATTTTAGACAAATACTTGTGTTAGTTCCAGCCAATTATAAATGCTTATTACACACAGAGAGATGGAGAGAGAGAGAGTTAAATTGTGCTCTTGCTTGTCACTAACTTGGGTGCAAAGCGGGACATTGGTACTTTTCCTTGAGAAATGATTTTAGTCTGCCTTTAAAATGTATTTATGGAAAGGTTTCTAAATTACAGTCCTACACTCTTAGCATAACTGCATCATTAAGTGTTTTGAGCAAATTATTAGTTTGCGTAGTGAAATATGAAACTCTTCAGTACAGTGAGTGCCTTCATATAAGGTATAATAATCATTCTTGAGGTCATTGTGTATCCTAAATTATTATAATTTTTTAATTTGACAAAAATTCTGTTACACTTTATTTACATAAAATACAGGATGAAGCCACAAAATATGTTACCTTGATAGTTTCAAGCAAATGTCTAATTGAATAACTTCTTCTGTGGGAGTTGTGTTTGGGTTGTACTGGGAATGCCAAACCTTGTCAAACAGCATTTGTTAAGTTAAGTGGTGCGGCGTATCGGTTGGTAGGACTATTACTTCACAGCGAGAAAGTCTTGGATTCTATCCCAGGTGGAGTGGTTTAGGTTGTCTCAGTGTGGAATTTGCATGTTCTGCCCATGTCTGCTTGGGTTTACTTCATGTATTCTGGTTTCCTCCCACAGTCCAAATGTATGTCTGTTAGACTTTTTTGTTTCTCTTAAGTGCCCCTAGTGTGTTTATGAGTGTGTGAGTGCGTGTGCTCTGTCCAGGGTTGTTCTAGCCTTTCGTCCTGTGTCGACGATTAGACACTGGCTTTCCTGCAATCCTGGCCTGAATTAATCGGTTAAGAAAATGAATTACATTTGTGAATTATTATAACAGAAGATTTGCAAGAGAAAACCTTTAAAGCATACATTTGGAGGAAAAGACAGATCAACTTTTGCTTTGGGATTTGTTAGAGTTTTATACTGTCTTGTAACTTTTTATTGACTTGTTAATTGTGGATTTGCAGTCATATTTCATATTTATGTTTTGCTACCTGTAGAGACTGTGTTAATGTCTATTCAATTATTCAAGTCAACAAAACATGGAATCTAAGCAGGAGCACATAACAGATTCTAAAGCATTGGCTGCCCAACAGAGGCATCTTGGTATAATCAGGATTTGAACTCAGAGATTCAACTTCAGAGATTTTTTTGTTTAGGACAGGTTAGTCCCCAAATCTTAAACTGGGATCCCACATTCCTGAATTGGATTAATTGTGTAAAACATTAATTAATGCTTTGACATAACACCAGTCACGCTGTCTGAGATGATAAATATCAAAAGCACAATAAAGCAATAAAACATGTTATGTATTCTATGTCAATACTTTTTGTCAAATTCACCATATAGACAATATTTTGTGGACAACCAAAAATTATATTAAAAAAGTGGATATTGATGTGGAGTTTTCCCCCACCTTTGCTGTTATGAGAGCATTTGACAGGCTTTCCACTACATTACGTAAGATGACTGTAAGACTGGCTTCTGGCATTGGACAATAAGCCCTGGCTCACTTTTGTCACATTTGTCCACCAGGGGCATGATCAGACCAACTTTACTGGGACAGGTGCCATGAAAATTGCTGAGCAGAACTGCAAGACACACCACATATATTCACTACAGGCACTCAATTTCCCATAACAATCCAGCACCTAAAAGCTCCAAAAAGCCAGAGTTGCTAAGGCTTACTGTCAAACCTTATTAAAAATTTTTTTTCCCCCAACAACACCAAATATTTCAAACAGAAATCAGTCATGTTGTAAACAAGCTAATGATAGCTCATAGCTAAGTGTTTAATTAATGTAGTTGATAAAAAATTGTTTGTTGTTCATTTCTTATCCGTGGCAGACTAATACCCTCCTTGTTAAACCGATTACTCTATTTAGTGTTTAACATGTTTGTTTTTATGCAACTTAGCCCTCTAAATTTGTCTCAGTACAAGTAGTCTGGAAATGCCTCTGGTGTCCACAAATGTTTGTCTATATAGTCAACAGGAACTAATAGCATGGTATTTAAGGCCAAACTGACCAGTCACCATTCAAAAACTGATGACCACAGGTTTAGTGCTTATGTTCTAGCAGGAGCTTGATCAAAACGCCCACACGTTGCTTCACGGTTCCTGGAGCTTTAGTCGATAAAATGCCAACCGAAACTAACATTATTGTATTCACGCTGAGCAGCTCGCACTCATTAACTAAACCCATTAGAGGGGCTAACGGCAGCGCGCGGCTCGCGCTCGCGTTCACGCGTACATGTGGATTCCGCGCGCTGCAGCTCAACGGTCCAAGTGTCCAGATGAAAAAGGAATCACTTATTAGTGTAAACACACATTAGGGCTCTGCTGGAATGTGTATTGGTGTGCTGTCATTTCGCTTCTTTCGTATGCAAATCACTGCATCATAAGAAGTGTATTCACATCTGAGGAGTGTAAGTGTACACTGGTTTGAGTCCAAGTTTTGGGTTTTTTTTTTGTCCACTGCTTTATCAATACGCCACTGCACATAAATTTGCATGGATTAAGGGCTAATGCCCAGAGATTTATCTAAACAAAGAACAGAACAAGAACACAACAAGGATATAATGTGTTAATTGTATATTGCAGTTAAATGTAAATGTAAAAAATATTTTTTCCAATGTTCTCATAAATAATTTTTATTTCATTTTGGCTAGGCCTCCCTGTTTGATAGCAAAATGTCACTCACTCCATATTATAATCACTGTTATGACTATTTGATCAGTTATATGTCAATGGCTGTTTAACATGCATGTTGTAGATATTTTGTGAAGTACTTCTATATATTTTTAATCCTATTACTTTTCGTTAGCTAAATACTCCACAAGACTGTCCACGCACTTGCAATGTACCTTTGCAAATGTAAAATCGTAGATATTCTGTGTCGTTTGCTTATTCTGACCCTTTGGATAGCTGTAACCCACGCGTTTTGATCAATCCCTTGTAATGTAGTTATGTGGACCGTCCTGAAAGCCTTATCATCATTTCATCATCGCTTTATGCAATCGAAGATCAAATTAGTCTCCAATTAACAAATGCTCAATCAGGTCTCGTGTGCTCAATGAGAAAAATAGAACACAAAAACGAGGTGCTCCACTTCAATTCGATTACCAGCAGTATCATTAGACAGTCTAACATGCATTATTCGTAAATCGTATCGATTAACGTCTAACATTGTGAGGAGGGGGAAACAGGTTTCGCTGCGCCGGCGGGCAGACATGGGGCCAGACCGCAAAGATAAAATCTAAACCTTGATCACTGGCCTCATTGAATTAACTGAGAGGCCAGTTCTGAACGACGACTTAGTGTTTGATCAAGGTGTCAGCGCGATTCTGTCCATGATTCTATTATGGCTGCTGAAGCTCGGCGTTATTATTAACAGCGCACAGGAGTCTGTCACACACAACAGTGACAGGTGCATTAGACAAACCTGAGGCGAGAGCTCATCTCTGCTTCCTCTGCTATGTGTGTATTAGACCTCAATTTCACCCTTTTGCACTTTTACATGCAAGAATTGAAATGTTTTGCGACCACAAATAAACTGGAACAGTCTGGGTTTAATAAAACCTACATTGAACTTCATAGGCTGCAGTGCATGATGTTCATAAAGTTCATCAGATACAAGCTCTATAGTCACGAACTGGTTACGGTGCTTATAGTAATAATCATTACTCAATACGCATTATATGCTACCGTAAACAATTACAAATAACACGTCTTTGGGTAGTGTTCATCATTTCGATTAAAATTTAACACAACCGCTGCCGTGAAGAAACTATTCAAAATATAGAACAGTGCCTGAATATGACCCATTAATGTTTTAAGGTCTTAGAATTTGTTACTGAATTTTTCAGAAAGATACTTACAGTTTGTGTTACTTCATATAGACTTTAGTGTTGTTTCGTCGATACGTAATTTGATGGCCCTTTTGTAATTTGACGTAATTTGGTGGTGATCATACTGTTCAGGAATATGTATAGATAAAGATCTAAAAAAGAGGCCTAAACATAATCCTGTTTTTTTCAGAACACTGTGGATAATTCTGACTGGCATAATTACTACAAAACAATTAATTATACAGATTTCCTTCCCCAACTTGGTGCCTTTTAGTCAGTGTTTTACGTCCAATAATAGATCTTAATAGGTTTTAAATGCACATTTCAACTCTTTTGATAAAACAACATGTTTTATCTATGAAGGTACCACCCTACAGGCTTTGTTTTCTTGTGTAACGAGCTGTAACCACATATGCGGACAACACTGAGAGATTTGATGCCCAGGTTTAATCCGCAGGGAAAAGCGTTTACACCCAAATAAAAAAGCGTTTGCATTATTTTACCCTCTACTACTAAGGTTAGGTTTCCTTTCTTGTAGTTCCTAGTTTCCGTGCACAAAACTTATCGTTCTCGAGATCTTAAAGCTTAACATAATAACCTTCAAGTAAGCTTTTTAAATAGTAAGCCAGGAACCATCTTAAGCACTTTATGTTGATAATACAGTGCTGACCAAACAAGTATTGTCTGATCGTTGTTGGATTTGATGGCAATAGCCGTGACAGTGTCTTAATAACTGTATGCAACTCCAAATCTGCATTAATTTTTGACCGACATCTTGTATCGACGACTGTCTTTTCCAGCACATCCCAAAGACGGTCAATGGGATTGAGGTCAGTACACTGTGGTGGACAAATCACGTGTGAAAATGATTCATGATACTTTCAGCTCCACTCTTTCACAGTTTTCGTCTTGCCACTGTTGTTTTTAAATATACTCGAGTTACCAGAGAAGAAAAAAACTTTAAAACTAAAGTGATAACCTGGTCATTCAGTCAGTTCAGGTGACTGAACATAGATCTGTCCAATGAAAGCAGCCCAAGATCATAACACTGTCTCCAGAGGCGTGTGGGCACTGTGCATAACGGATACACTGCTTCACGTGCTTCCGAATTCTCACCCTGATCTGGTAAGGGTAAATCACCATCAATCATAATCATAAGATAAGTCATCAGACATGAGCTTTTCCATTGCTTCAGTCCTTTACTCTCCATATTATCCCTTTATGCATTCCAGTAATTTGACCCTTCAGAAACACAGTGACATCTCAAACAGGTCTAACATGATTGATTAGGAAAAGAGTAGCTACCATCAGAAATGCTCTTAAGTAATTTATTTCAATTCAAATGATAACTTTTCTTAAGGCCAGGCAGCATAAAAAGTCTTTATGTATTAGATTGTGGTTAGAAATTCTAAACACTAGCAAACAAAAACGTGATTTTTAATAAATGAACCAGGTTGAAGGATTAACTGAAATAATCAACACATGTTTATTTATATATTAAGGTCCGAGACCTTAAACTTTTCACCAATTAATTATGCAGGCTATAAAATATTCAATGTAATGTTCATCTATGTTATTTACGTATCTCATAAATAACAGGGAACAATAAAAGCGTACAATTATGCTGATCAAACCTAAGCAGTAAAAAGAAATACTCTTTTTAGACTTTGTTGATCAAATTAAAGTGAGCGTTATTCGTTTTTTAAACGTAAAGCCGTGAATAATCGTACTAAACAATATTGTCAGGTCACGTTTACTTAAAATAAACATAACATTTTATGCTTTTAATGTTTAATGATTAGAGCAATATATTACCTCTTTAAAGTACATTGCACATGTCCTAAACCTAGCTAAAGTCTTTATTGTTATAAGACTTTAAATACTGCTCGGTATTTTGATATTACAAGGGACAAATTCCTTGATTAATTTAAATAAAATACAGAAATGTTACATATGTCCCCTGTTACTGTTGCTGGTACATCTGGCAGTTTAAAGATGAATGATAATTCATACTAAAATACATACATACATACATACATACATACATACATATACAAACAAATAAATACATTTACGTGACCATTTTTGGCATGGTCTGCCATGAGTTATCACTTAGGTAGGAAACCTGTGGAGGCTCACACCTTTAATCCACTCCTCTGTGCGCCCATTGGTCCACGACCCTCTTAAATGGTCAAGAACAGGAGCAATCCTAAGACAGACATGTATTTTGACAGAATGGTTCCTTCTCTCGACATGGGCGTTGTGAATGAGATGCTGGAAACCGAGGATCGTTGTTATGCGCCTGCCGAGCAGACCGAAGTTTCCGTTTTAGGCCCTGCAAGCCCGGACTCTGAGCTCAGCTGCTCAAGCCCAGAAACCAAACCAACTCCAGAAACACGAGTCAGAAGACCTCTAAATGCCTTTATCATCTGGACCAAAGAAGAGCGAAGACGACTGGCCCAGCTCAACCCTGATCTGGAGAACACCGACTTAAGTAAAATACTGGGTACGTAGCAGAACCTCATTTATTCTCTCAAAAGTGACCGTTGCCTTTGTTTTGATTGTTGCAAAGGATAATCATACATCAGGTCAACTGAAAGAAAAACCAATGCGTTGTCTTATATTTACTTAACATCATATCAGTGTATTCGTAACAAGGGCAACATTATTACCCTTCTGGTCAAAAATACACACTGGAGCCAATTTAGAGCGATCAGTTAACCTAACACATGTATCTGGTATGTGGGAGGTATTCGAGTACCCGGAGGACCGTGTCGATAGAGTGGATCTCTAGATCTGCGTGCCGTCTAAATGCGTATTCAGTTAACTATCACTATACACAGTAGCGTATATGTGTCAATTTTATATATGAATAACGAAACAATGATAGCCCACAATACCCTATGTATGTATCTTAATTTTCCCATGCCAAAAATGGAACTAAAACTGTTTATAAGGCACAATAAACAAAATTTTATCTGGAGCCAACACTATTTTGTATAACTTATTCAACATCTGGTATGTTTATTAGCCCTCTAATCATATTAATTCTCTGTCCATGTAGGTAAAACGTGGAAGGCCATGTCTCTTGCTGAAAAACGGCCCTACATGCAGGAGGCAGAAAGACTGAGAGTTCAACACACTATCGACCACCCCAACTACAAATACCGTCCACGTCGACGCAAGACCAATAAGCGTAATTCCAAGACGTCTCAAAGTGAGACACATCCATCACCTAATTTTCACCTCAGCTATATGCTCCAGAATCAGTATCAATTTACACACTCTCACGTTCTCGCCAATTCATACGCACAACCTCATGGTCCAGCTTTGGCCCATCCACATGGGAATGGGTCAATGTTTACAAACGGAAGTGTGACAGTCACAGACAGAGCAGCATTCTTGAATTCTTCTCTAGCATATCCACAGCAGCCAGTGTACTCAGCAGAACCACAGCCATACTACAGTTCCCAGCATGCAGGTCAGCAGAAAGGAGAACCCTGTAACTGGCGAGGGCCAGAGGTGTGTTCCTGTGTGTTGTGTTCTGGTGGACCATCTCTAGAGTTTTACCTGGAGCAGGTCCAAATGGACATGCTGGACCAGCTTGATCGCAGTGAATTTGATCAGTATCTTAATCCTGCCCTGTCTTCAGACCACCATTGACTGTGAATACCACACACCTACTAATCACTGCCAGTAGTGCTTAACTTTAACCACTAACCACTTTAAGAGACTCAAACTTTAGAGTGGCTTGTTTGGTACAAACCATTTTTGTTCATGTTGCTGTTAAATGTGAAATGTAATGTATATAAGTATTTTATATTTATTTATAACACTTTGTCCTCACTGCCTTAATGTATTATGTTAAATCTTTATTTTGCACAGTTAAGGAAAATCACTGTAGTGTATGTTAAACACATTTTCATTAACTGTTGGGAGAAAGTCCAAAAGTAACCATCTATAAATAAAGTATGTTTAAATACAATATTGTATTTTTCATCTCTGAGTGATCTTGAATTATGTTAGAATGGTCCAATCTACTTCCTCGTGTTCCAGAAATATGTCTCAAAGTTCAGATGAGGTCAGGATACAGAGGTCCTGCTATTCTTTCGATGTTCTTCATTTAGATCTGTTTGGCTGAATGGTTGATTGTGTCAAGACCATAGTGATGAGAGGTTTTCTGTGCATATCTCCACAGTTAATCACATTGTCCCTACTAGTTTATGTTTCTAACTTTGTCTAGCTGGATGTATGACAGTAAACATGGATTTCTGGGATATTTTAGTAAGCTGCAATGAATATTTTTTGAAAAGACAAAAATTTATACCTGCTTTACTTCATTCTAGTTTGCTTTAAAGCAACATATTTTTTTATCATATATTTAATTAGTTTTAATGTGTGACATATGTAAATGTAGTTTAATTATAACAACAACAAAAAAAAACCCAATAATAATAATAATAATAATAATACAAGTTTTGTATTTGTATTGCGCCTTTCACAAACCCAAGGTTGCTTTACAACAGTAATCAAGTTTACAACAATATTGTTAACAAATACTTAATGTAGTATTATGTACCATGTAATTAATTTAGGATCAGATAAATGTTTTAATTTTAGTGTTAATTACCTGTAATATACACCAGTCAGAAATAACTCTAATGTATGCATTCTGGGCGGGGACACAGTCACTTATGTCACTCAAAGCTTACACAATGATCCTTAAGTCTTCAAAACTACTTTAACTTAAGACAAAGTATAATTTGTGTACAGAAGGTTTAACGTGGATTACCTGAAGCTTGGTGCTACAACTATTACTTATAATTTATGTATCTGGTAAAAAAAATAAATTTAGCATACTCAAAACTTCAAAACTAATACACATGGTTTAGATGTATTTTTTGGTGTCCATAAATCTTTGGCCATATCACTCAAAGCATAAATTATCTTAAGTAATTTTTCATCAATTAAGTTGAGTGATTCAACCTCTACTATTGTTAGCACTCTGACACTGCTTCATTGGCTCCTGATATCTTTTCGACCTAGACAGCCTTGTTATTGATTGTTGTATCATTTCCTTCATGTTTTTTCACTTAGTGTGAAACTTAAGTAAAATATGTTGTTTTCACTTAAGCAAAATATGTGGCATTTGAAAGAAAATTGCTCAATTTTTGTACATTAAATTTAAAATTTAAATATGGTGATTCTAACCCAAACTAAAGTAGCATATATTCTATATGTTTGGCTTGTTTATTGGTTAAATTTGTTACTGCAAAAGATTATGTTCATGGTCCTGATACAAGTTTCCTGATACAATACTCCAGAAGTGCTTGGCGAACACTCTTCCTCAAGGATGTTGAGAAAGAAGAGATAGGTAGGTAGGACATTCAAGTCACATTAGATGAAGTTTTAGCGGATGTTATAAAAGGAACTGAAGCAGGAAGGTGGAAGTGAAGCAGCAATGTGGACCGGCAACATATTAAACAGAACAGACAAAAAAAGTCTGACAGTCACGAAAAGAGCTACGGAATCTGAAATACAGACATAAGAAAACTGTACACTAAGCATTTGCTATGCCAGAGATCATATTACATTGTTGTATAGTTTATATAGGCCAACAGTAAATTCAGCTTACAAGTTAAATACCAATAGTATACAATACTTCTATTGTAGTACTTAAAGTAACACTAATAGTTACACAGGAACAATAAAACAAAATATTAGCTGTGAACAAATGTGGACTTTAGATTCTTTATACCTATAATGCAGTTAATAAGTTATCTGACTACAAATAAAGCTGGTCACCTTATAATCTTATAACTGCCAGCTATTCACACGGTTCGGATTAGAAGATGGAATTATACTCTATATAAATGTAATAACAGAACTAATTGATTTAATTTAATTGATAGATATAAAAGCCCACTTTATCTGATGTTATTATATTGACATGACTATATCAGGCAGAGTTAATAAGTTGCCAATAAAGGAATTTGGTGACTTCAAGAGTGTGATCATCCTGTGTTTACTGAACCTTTCCACACTGATATTCTTCCTTTGTGTACGAGGGAGATTGTGTCAAGACTTTGATCTTCTTCTTTGGTATTTTTATATCCCCAAAACTACAAAGTGTGTGTGTCTGTGTGTGTGTGTGTGTGTGTGTGTGTGTGTGAGAGAGAGAGAGAGATAGAGAGGGAGATGTGTGTGCTGGAGTGGAATACCTGCACCCAGAAGTTAATTTGTGAATCAAGACATCCCAGGATGCCAAGGGAGGGAAAAGTTCCTTAGTTACACACAACAGTGGCTGAGTTAACGTTCAGCATTATAATTCAGTAATATCATAAAAAGTAAAGTAAATGGAGCCTGTCCCATTTTCATCAGAGGTGTGTAAACATTCTAAAAACTTTTTAAATTTAAACAGATTTACATTTACAGCATTTAGCAAATGTACAAAAGAACACAATCTAGAAGAATACAAATTGAAAAAGTGCAATAATTATGATTTGCATTTGTCTGAATTTGTGTAAATACTGTATATCTACATGTGTACATTTTTATACGCACATACAGTGCACTGCTCAGAGAAATATGGGGATGTTAAATTGGGAGATATTTCATTTGGAAACACCCTATATATATATATGTGTGTGTGTGTGCGTGCGTGTGTGTGTGTGAAAATATATGACCAAACTTAACAATATCTTAATGTTACGATAGGAATCTGATAATACACATAAATAACATTTTTATTTCCTTGGGTAAACGATACACAGTACACAGTACAATACTCTCAGTTACACAGTACAATACTCTCAGGTACTCTGTTAAGGAACTTAGCTGTGTGTGATGTAGCTCATGTGGTGGCAGTGAAGAGCTCTGGGAAATAATAAAGAAAAGCCATGGTTTTGTTTTTCAATTCAGTATTCAGTTTATTACATGAGAGATTCAGTACGTCATAAAATATGCTTTATGCTATTCAATTTGTCTAAAAGTAGTTTAATGTAATGTATGTTTAATGTACACTACAAGCTAAGATAGTATTAGATGTAGTTGCTCGATTTGGAGTCTGGCAAGAGTGATATGTACTGGGAAATGTAGTGATGCCACAGTGGGATCCCTGAGCAAGGCCTTTAACCCACAATTGTAGATTTTAAGACCATTCATTGTACGTCGCTCTGGGTAAGATAAATGACATAACATATAATGGATAAGCCATGGTGGTGGTCATGTACATGACCAGACTCCTAGCTCTTGAATGTGGAGAGATGCGGATATCCAAAACTGAAAGGGACATCGACGTCTAAAATACGTTATATACGTATACCCATATTTTTAGAAGCACGGGCATAATCTGACGAAAATGTTATTACTTACCTGAACTGCTTGATTCAAATACAGAAATTAGGATTTTTCAGACTATTCTGGCTACAACGCATGCACAAAACAAAACATACATGTTAGGGTCCTACCTGCTCCCGGAGCTTGTAGTCGTCCGCGCCGATCGCCCTTACAGAGCCATCGGTGGGGATGAC
>JAUZSV010003757.1:0-16240 GCA_034780495.1 Parotocinclus cesarpintoi | reverse complement strand
CTCACAAACACTCACGAACACTCACGAACACTCACGAACACTCACACACACTCACGAACACTCACGAACACACACACACACACACACACACACACACACACACACACACACACACACACACACACACACAGAACAGAGCTGGGGACATATGTAGGGAAGTCTATATAGAAAATCCGTTACACTGACATATACACGTAGCTTAACATTAAAGTCATCATGTTCATATATTTATTTTTTACGCTACTTTGCCTGGTTAAAAAAAACCCAAACAAGGCTGTATCCAAAAGGGTGACTCAAGTGGAAACCAATAGAAAGAGTCAATAGTTCAATCTGTGTAATTGTGAAATCGGTGTAATTGTGTTTCCGGAGCTCGTTCTGGTTCTTAAGGAATAAGGTTCTAAGGTGCTGCGAGTGTTATTAACACCTCCAGCCCTGACCTGGATAACAGGGGTTTAAAACAGGAACAGGGACACGCTGCACTCCGTACTGTATTCGGTCTCCGACGCCCTGGATTAGCAGCCAAACAAGCCCAACATAAGTTTTCTTCCAACATAAGTTTTATCTTTCAAACGAATCATTTGTACGTGTATTGGATTAAAAGACAGACTACTGGGATTCCTCCCCAAAACTGCGGCCCACATTCTCACATTCTCCACCCTTTATGGCTTTTTTTGTACACACTTTTCATACATTTGGCCCCCGGTCTTACAGAGCGCTGGTAGCATGTTAGCAATAGGTGTCTTCGTTTTTATATGAAAGCTAAAGGTTTGTGAATATGATCATACAGGTATGTTTGCTTTCTGTCTCTTTTCCAACGTACAAAATTTTGGACGACAGATACCGGAAGACGTAAAAAGCCAAGTGTCGGAACTGGGACGTAGAAAAAAAGCCAGAGCCTGACCTCACCGAGTGCGGAGCGTTAGGAAAAAACGTTCAGAGCGCCCTCTGGGGGTGCCTTCGTATCAGCGTTAGCGTCGGTGCTGTGGAGTGGTGGATATTTTCTGTCCGTGTGAGCTCGGGAACGCCGTGGGGAACGCCGTGGGTTCTGCCAACACTAGCCGGGAATATTTCGGACGAGTAATAGGTTTCAGCTTTGATTACGCTTGGGTCGATTAATAAAAATCTTGCTTAACTCACCGTGGAAGTCGTGTTTACTAGTATATATACAAATATATATTTATATATGTATAGGTATGTACAACGTTTCTTTTGAGTAGCGTAACCGTTTCACGGACGCCCTAGCTCCGGGTGGCTTTACGGCCTTACGATCGAAGGATGAAGGGAACAATGTCAAAGAGCAGCACGCTCCTACGACTGGCGTCTCGCTGTGCCTCAGAGTGGCGTCCTCGCAAGAACAACGGAACGTATTGCGATAGAGTAAGGAATAAAGTCGATGAGAATGCGCGTTCAGAATCGGCTACACGGCTAGATATTGAACTCCCAGCGCTGAGTTTGGCGAACCTTTCTGAAGTGATCGTGACCATTTAGGTGACCATTTAAAGTAGGTGGGGGGGGTGGTTCTCAAAAATGACGGATAGCCATTTGGAACACTCGAGTTTCAAAGCTGGATTGTTCTTCTGAGCCGTATTTACTAAACTTTACGACACACCAGAACGGAACAGGAGAACGTCAAGTTTGAAGGTTCTGGCATCCCAAGTTCCGATTAAGTTCCAAACCCCTGCAGAAACCTTTGCTTCCTCTGGGAGAGCATGCTAAACTTCACTAGGTCACTCCGTTTAACGTCCGTAGTACGCTTTGTGACAAAGGATGCTGTCCAAAACAGACGGATGTGGTAGTTGAAATACTTTCCCCACTGTGTTTTATTTTTAACTGACTAATTAATTAAAACACTAAACGTTTAGTACCATGGGGTACGATACACTAATTCCCATCTGTGGATATTTTATGCTTAAAACCCTTACAATTCTTTTTCCTGTCAGCGAGAGTCACAGGTTTCTGTCATTCATACGTAAATCAGACGTATATAAGACATACATTCTCTATCGTAATTCTGAAAACCTTAGACGGACGGACGTTTAACGGCATTAACTTGCATTAATGTCGAACTTTTTTTATTGCTTGTTTCGCGGATCCGCCAGCGATTATATTTGAAGAATATATATATTTTTTTAATTTTGTATTTCTCGGATTCGCCGCAGCACCAATGGTTGAAATTAAAAAACCCGTTTTTTTTTTAATCTTTTTTTTACTTTTTATGCCCTCCGGTGGAGAGCCAACGAATTTCTTCTGTTCATTTTATTTTTTTTCCAGATTCACTTTAATTTAATTGTAGGTTAAATACATTTTATTTTTAACTAAAAATTCATTTTTATTTCTTTCTCCTTCCTTGTATTGATTCCACATAGTCCTCGAGAAATTGAAAAGTGCTGAAAAATAAAGATAAATTTTTATCCTCAGTAGATTCTTAAGTAGGGACATCCGAGGAACAAGCAATTTAAAAAGTCTGGCCTAAGTACGGTAAAACACCCAGGGAGGCTTTTTGAATGTATTTCGGTGTCACCCTAAAAGGCTCAAAAGGGTTCATTAGTTCCTCTGAAATGTAACGTTGTGATTTAGGGCATTTTGCACCAGGTCTGGTCTAATCGGGCTTCATGGTGACTGGACCGTCTTTATTGCATTAGCAGTCTAAACAGCGAATGGGACGGGATTATTTGGTCATTCCCAGCTCTTTGCATCAAACAGAGTCAACAACAAGATGCCGTGGCTGAGCCCCCTTAATACCCGTCTTTATAGCACCCCCTGTAGGGCCGATCACTTCAGAAAGGATGGCAGCTCTTGCGACGTCTTTAGGTAGCACCAAAACTGATCGACCGTTTCCGTAACGTCCCCAAATCGTATTGATAACTGGTCCTCTTTGGCTCTGAATTCGTGCCCATGTAGCCGTGCCATTTTGGACTCGCCCACTAACCTGTTAGAACCTTTTATGTATTTACAGTCCTCATATAATCGTCCAGGTCAGGGGTTCAACTGAATTAAAGCAGAAGATGAGGTACGGAGTCACGACCTAGCGATTGGGGCTATTTATCGAGGGCGGACCAAGCCAATTTTGATCGTCTTGTCTTTTTACGCGTCCCTGGTGCCCACCATTTGCTTCTTTCTTTTACAAAACAGCAGGAATATTGGACAAATCTGAACGGGATTTGCGGCGATCAGAACGCAAACGTTTGCCTAAAGCAACTTTTGACCGAAGGATGTTTTTCTGCCGGATAAGGTGGTGTAGGTTTTTCTGCTTGTGCTTTTTTTCCTCTCTGCAGATCCTCAACTCAGCTCTCAGATCTCACACAACAATGGCTCCTGTTACGTTACTAAACAGTGTGGTATTACTTAAAGGACAAAGCATGCACGGTGCTAAACTGTGTAGCTCTGGTACAAAATGAAGAAGCGAGGACAACACCGGACAGTTTTTCGTTGCTGGCCAACTACATGCCGTAAGAAATGCATGGTGAGGGTTAAGCTGTATAAGTTATATCTGACACGAGTCCTTTACTGCCACTGGCTACACGCCATGATCGATCCAATATGACTGAAGCAGAAACGGTTCGGCCGTGTTCCCAAAACATTTTTGGCACCTGTTAGAAACCGCGCTTGTTTGCGACCAAGGAAATCCTGGTCTGGGCCACGTTCGGCAGACTCTGTGGAGCCCCTGGCGAGGTGAAACGCAAGAACCTCAATCTCTGCTCTACCCCTTTTGGTGTGACTCGACCCTTATTCGATCTCTCAGGAGGTCTATTTTGTGTGCCTGGCCTGAGGAACGCGACTTGCCAGAGGAGTGTTGGTTACGAAGCTGAATTCCCTAGGTCGTGCACACAGGATAAGGGACAAGACAAACCAAAATGGTCTGGATTCCCGAAAGCACAGGCAATAAGGGTTTGGCATCTGAATGGCAAGAGGATAAGCTCCTGACTTCCGCCTCTTCAGGGGACAGGGACGTTAGACAGGGACGCAAACCAGGAGTGCCCCTGTCACATGATACAACGGCATTTATATTAATTTAGGCTTTGATGAATGCAGCAAGAAAATGGAGGCTAAGGTTACACCTTTAACCTGTTGTTCATGCAGTGCCTCGATCAGCCAGTAGTGGCCGCTGTTGCTGGCAGGTTGTGTTCACTAAGCCCCGTCTGGTGGCTCATCCGGAAGAGCTCCCCCTGGTGGGGACATCGCACCAAACACCGACTCGAGCGTCAGCGGCGTGTTTCAGACAGATACCAAAACTGTCTTGTTTACCTCTTGTAAAAGGTAAGCACGGCCTTGCCTCAGCCTGATCGTGTGAACGTTAGACGATGACCACCTCTAGTCCTGAGAATCTTCTTCCATACAGACACACACACGTCGTTTTTGGCACTCCCCATCCCTTACCCTGCCTTTTTACACACAAACACACACGGACATGGCTCTGCTCGGAGAACGCCGTACTCCTCTTACTGCATACGTCATATTGCTTTCGGAAATCATCTAAGGGGGTTTAATCGTCTTTGCTCTGTATTTTGGAACGAGATCAATTCGTGGTGCGTGGCGGGACGTCTCGTTGGGATGGCCAAACACGAGCACGCGTACAGTCAGCCAGCAGCTCGTCCCGTTAACAGCCACGGCACACGGTGCAACCGAGAAAACAAACCCTCTGATTAGGTGATGGATGAAGGTGCGAAGGAGGATGCATCATTTGCTCTTCCCCGAAGTGCTGGATCCCCTGGAACTCCGATCCCCTATTTCTCCTCTCTCTCCTTTCTCTCCCCTCTCCTTCTCTCCTCTCTCGCCCCTCTCTCCTCTCTCGCCCCTTTCCCCTCGCTCTCCCCTCTCCCTCGCTCGTCTCTCCAAAGTGTCCCTCTTGTCGGAGCTCTCGGAGCTTTTCTCTCCTCCTCGCTTGTCCGATCGATCTGAGCGCTCCGACTTCTCGGACGGCTCCGCGCCCTCCGAGCGCTCCTTGCGCTCTGATTTGTCGGGGTCGGTGGAGGAGGTGGTGGGTTTCTCCCACTTGGCGATCTCCTCAATCTCGCTCAGGCTGGCGTTAATGCTGTTCACCCAGCGTTTCAGGTCCTCCTGCAAAAACGCACACAGATGCTCGGTAAATGTTTTATATAACATCCATCCAGCCATTAATCCACACGGGGTCACGGGCCAGTTGGCGCCCACCCGGCAGTAATAGCTCTAAACGGGGTACCAATACATATTAGGGCACACACATACAGTCATGCTCACAGTCGCACACTAAGGGCCACTTTAGAGACACCAATTAGCCTAACACACATGTCTTGGGACTGTGGGAGGAAACCGGAGTACCCGGAGTAAACCCACGCAGACACGGGGAGGACATGCAGATTCCATACAGAAAGGATCCAGGCCGCTCCACCCTGGGATTGAACCCGGGACATTCTTGCTGTGAGGCAGAGGTGCCGCCCACCCAGCCCCCGTGCCGCCTCCTATTATATATTATGTGTATTATATATTATTGATAATATAAACTTGGAGAACATGGGGCAGATGAACATGTACCCTGAGTGGGATGCCAGTTCATTATACAGGGGCGACCACTGTACCTGACACCTGACAGGGCAGGAAGCCAGCGCCCCAATGCCATAATACATGTGGTAATTGTAGTTTTGTATTTTAATGTCCATCCAATCAATGCTTGTTTGTCTTATATACATCTAATTCACGTCTAAATGAGAGAAAACCAGAATAAGCAAACCCTTGCTGGCAGACACCTGCTGGCAGAAAACAGAATTACAGTCTCAAAAGGCAGAAAACAACATGGTGATGTTTGGAAGTGTTTGAAATTTTTAAAACTGTATTTTACAGAACAGCGGTGTATTTTGTATTTTAATGAATGTTATCGTTTCAAATAAGTATCTAAATGACTATGTGACCATGGCAATGTGTGATTAATGCACGTAATGAGGCGTTAGAACCTGTATTTAGGTTTAAATGAGAAGGAAAAACACACTTTGAAGACAGTCTAATTAAATTAAGTTAAGAAATGCTAACAAAAACATACAATTTTATATGCATTTTAGAATCAACAAGCAGAGCAAAAATGTAAGAATCACCTCGTCCTTCGCCAGGAAGATGTAATCCCCTTCTGTTTCGCTCCTGTAGCAACAAACAAAGCGCAAGTTACATTACTACACAAGCCGCTGAAGTGAACTACAATAAACAATAAACTACAGTCGCGTTCAAACGTTTTGGCACCCTCAGGAAACAAAGGGGTTCTGCAAAACAACTGGAAACAAAATATACTACTGTATATGACTGGCTGATTTTTTTAAATCAGGCCAGACTTTTTTAATTGCTTGTTCCTCGGATGTTTCTACTTAAGAATCTACTGAGGAGGGAGGGAAAAAAATCTAAATAAATCTTTATTTTTCAGCACTTTTCAATTTCTGGAGGACTATGTGGAATCAATACAAGGAAGGAGAAAGAAAAAAGAAATTGTTATTTAAAAATAAAATGTATTTAACCTACAATTAAATTAAAGTGAATTTGGAAAAAATATAATGAGCAAAAGAAAACCGTTGGCTCTCCACCGGAGGGTGGAAAAACCTAAAAAATATTCGATTTCAACCATCGGTGCTGCGGCGGATCCGAGAAATACCCAAAAAATGTTTTTCTTTTTTTTTTGTATTCTTCAAATATGATCGTCGGCGGATCCGGGAAACAAGCAATAAAAAAAGTCTGGCCTTACCTAAGGAAACTAACATCTTTGCAACTCATTTTCTCACGCAGGGGCACCCCAGGTCTGCTGCGCCCCCTACAACTCGGTGAACTCGGATGAACTCGGAAGATGGAGCCAGTGGGTGGAGCATAGGCAGACAGAGCATCGTCACCAAAGGGGACCCATAGATCTGAACGAACTCTGAACTGAAAAGGTGCGTCTTACCTCTAGATGCACCTTTTTTTAGTTCAGGGTTCGTTTGGGTGGCTTTGGTGACCCTCTTAGAAACAAACCATGACTAAGGGTCCCTGCTTGCATAACATCCCTTCGTATAAACACACCCCTCATACGTACAGCTCCTGAGGCTGTTTTTTTTAATTTTCTTCAGCTCTATAAAGCAAAGAACTCAACAGTTTGTTTGCCTAACCTCAGGATGAAGACGTTTTTCTTCTTCTTGTAGCCGTTGGTGGTGTCGAAGGTGCAGAGCGCCAGGTTGAGCAGTGGCTCGTCGTTGTACGGGGTTGTGGTGTTCCTGGCGTCCTTGTAGAAGCCGATCTCGCCTTTGTTGAGGACGCAGAAAAGGTTCACCCACGACTTGCTGAAAATCAAGAGGAAAACCCACTGAGACTTTGAACCGGAGGTAGGCGGAGCTTAAAATGCGCCCCAGGACCTGTGACCTGTGCTGCAGCACCTCTGCCTACTCCAGCTTCTTGAATAGTTTAGAATAACACAGCAACAGACAAAGGGCAGACTTTGGCAGGTCCTTTTAGCCCTTCCCGAGTAAGATAACGCCGCAGTACCTGTTGGGACTCCTCTCCTTGCCCTCCTCCTCGTGCTTGCGGTACAGGAAGCCCTCCTGGTGGACAGTGTGCGTGGGGGGTTGAGGGGTGCTCGGGGCGCTCTGAGCCGGGGCTGAGCGCGAACGCCGTGTCTCTTCTGGCTCTTTGGGTCGAGGCCGCCGGCGCGGTTTGGGCCGATCGCGAGCTCGAGGCCGGTCCAGACGGGAGACGGGAGCAGAGAGGCTGCTGGGGGGGCGATAGACCTCTCCCCTCGCCTGAGAAATGGGAAAAGAGGGGTCAGCCGGAAAAGAATCAGCTGAGCAAACTTTTGTTGTGGTACTCACATGACAGGCTTCTCTCTCCTGGACCTGCTCAACGATCTCGGCCATAGTGGAGCGTTTCTCCCTAAAACACACACACAACACGATACCATTTATAAACATGACAGCAGAGATGAAGGCGTTGATAAATAAATCAAATCTGCACAATACCAGCAGCACAGGGCACAAGCACTGCCCCAATTAATTAAATGACCCATTCTTGGAGATTTTAGAAAGACCAATTAACCTAACCTATGGAATGTGGGAGGACTCCAGAGAACCCAATGAACTCATGCAGACATGGAGAGAACATGCAAAATCCACACATATGGAGTACAGATTGATTAAAGGCACAGTGGGAAACGGGTTAGCACTTTCGCCTCACAGCTCTAGAAGTTTCAGATCCCGGCTCAAATTGCATCTGTGTGAGGTTTGCATGTTCTCCCTGTGCCTTCCCTGACATTCCAAAGATGAGATCAGCTGGTGTCTCTAAAGACAACCACAGACATTTAGACAGTTCCGGCGCACACGATTGCATTCTCACCCCGTCTGCCTCTTGTCTGACCCTTCTTTCCCAGACTCATGGTCGCTGGAGTCCTGTTTGTGGACCCTGTGCCTGCCACTGCCCTCGTGCTCACTGGATGACTGGCGCTCGAGCCTGCGTCGCTGGTGCCTCTCCTGGCGTACAATCATGGGCAGCTCGTTAAGTCTTGCCTGGATCTCCTGCTCACTGGAGGTGTGCCGGCCGAGCCGGTACTCCCTCTCCCGTCGCAGGTGGTCCATCTGGGGGTCGGAGCGGCTGCCGCGCGGGTCCCTCTGCAGACGTCCGTGGAGCAGTTCCAGGGACGCCTCAGATATCGGCACCCCCATCGGGGTTAGGTGTCCACCTTGTGCCTCCATCAGGGAACCCACGACCTTGTGCATGTGGTTGAGCCTGGGTTGAAGGAAGTCGGTTTTCAAGTGCTGCCAGGCAAACAGTTTGGGTTCATTCAACCCCGCGGCCCCAAGGGACGTCAAACCGTTGGCTCCTGGCATGCCCTGTTGGTGTAATCCAGTGTAGCTGGAACTGTCCACCCCTAAAACGTTGACTTGGTTCAGGCCGGTATAGCTCGAGCTGTCCAGCCCTAAAATGCCTTGTTGGTTTAATCCGGTATGACTGGAGCTGTTTGCCCCCAACGTGCCCACTTGTTGGCCGAGCCCATGATACGGGGAGCCGTTCATGATGGGGCTGTATGGATTTAGGGCGGAGCCAAGCCTTTGGGCGAAAGTGTGTGGGGTGTGCGAGAGGTCTGGACCGGATTTGGGTTCGAGAAGAGTGTCCTGGAGGGGGCTCCGGAAAAGAGACGAGGAAGACGAGGAAGAGGAAGAGCTAGGCACCAGGCAGGATAGTGGGAACATCTGTCTGTTAAGGAGAGATGAGGTGGAGTGCTGCTTGCTCTGCTCCTCCTTCAGTTTCTCGGCCTAGGCAAACAACATATAAGATAAACCTTGTTACAGTGTCCTGGAAATGGATACGGACTCAGGGATGGGCGTCTAGATCGTATAAATAGGTTATAGGCCCACACCCACTGTTACATCGTCATACCTGCCCTGCCAACATGAAGGCTTGGCACAATCATGTACTTCTTACATCAGCTGGCACAGTTCCGTCTACCTCCAGCTACACTGCAGTAATTCTACACTGCTCTCAGATCGGCCACAAATATCTCGTTTGTTGTGGCTTTTATTCCCAAGAAAGAGCAAACTACAAATCTACGCCGAATAAAAGGTTGGGTGGAGCTTAATGGTTACGGCTGTACTGTAGACAATACATAGTGGCTGCATGGATAGATGGATGTCGATATTAACGCGTCAGATATGTAACAGATGATCGTGGCAATGGGTTGGTGGATGGGTATGGAGGGACTAATCAATGGCTGGATAAGGACAGGAATGGATACTCCTGACATAGATGAACATAGATGGCTGCGAATATGGATGAAACGAAGGTTAAATCAATTTACGTACCAATGGGTGGATGGAAGAATGGATGTATCAGTGGATAAACTATGGATGAAATGATTGCATGGACAGTTGGATGAATTCGTGGCTGGATGGATTAAAGATTGAGTGGATGGATGGGTTGATGCACAGACAGACGGTTGGATGAACAGACTGTAGACTAAATGGATGGACGGACAGAAAGAGTGGAAGGACGGAAGAACAGACGGAGGTGTTTTTTTGTTATTATTATTTTATCTCGACCTGTCGTAAGGAGCTGAAATGCTCCTTCCACGTCGCCGCCGCTTTCCGGAACGCTTCGTGCCGGCGAATCAGCTGCTGCACCTCGTCAGCCCCGCCCTCTGCCTCGCCCCCGCTGCTGATCGATTCCCTCGGCGTAAGCCACGCCCCCTCGACCTTGCTCGGCTGGGCAGAGTGTAGCCTCTGCTGAGCTGCGAATGCAAGAGAGTAACGGAGAAACAAAAGCTTTTTGATTCGAACCCTTTACCCTTGATTCGAGCACTGCGCAGATGAACGACCAAAGAGCTTTTCTTACTCCGCTGCAGTTTCTCCCAGTTCAGCTCCCACTTATCGTTCAGCTCCTTCTGCTTTGCCATCACGTACTCCAGCTTCTCCTTCACCTGCATACGCCATGCTCGTTAAAGCTGCTGTGTTGGTCCGTGGTGGCTCAACACGCTTAATTGTGTGCGTGTGTGCGTGTTTTGTACCTCTTCAGCTGCGGGATTGTGTGCCGCTAGCAGCACCTTGCCCATTTCCACACAGTTCATGAAGCTTTTGCTCTTGCTGTCCATTTTGCCCTTCAGGTTCTGGTGCTGGGCGACCAAACCCTCCAGAGCGGACAGATCCCTAGAAGGACAGACAAAGGAGGTTAAATAAGACGAGTTGGTTGCTCCTCCTCATATCTGAGCGTATGATCAATAGGCCGTGGCGCCCAGCCAGTCGGACCTTGGGGAACTATGCACAAGGAACTATTCCAGGAGTAAAACCTGACCCATTGAACTCGTACCGTACGTCCTCGGGCGCTCCGATCTGCCCCATGATTCCGTCCGTCCACATGCTCAGCTCGCGCACCATGGCGAAGAACTGGATCTTATCTGTCACGGTGGTGACCTGAACCCGACTGCCTTCGCACGCCACCAGAAGCTCCTTCCACGCACACATTACTTCCTGTTCACGCACCAGGATGGCATCAGCCTTCTCCCCCGCGTAGATGGCTCGGAGCTGTGATGCGTTCTCCTGCAGCTGGCGCACCTGCTCGCCGGGAGGAGGGCAGCAGTTGTTAGTTTGGACACTGTCACTCAAGTTTACGTCAGTAATATATTGCAGGGGCACTCCTGGTCTGGTCCGGTCAGTTGTTAAGCATAGATCCTGGCACAGATGTGTGGAGGTTATGCAGGTACACAGGGACGTGGAGGGTGATCTTATAGGGTGTGCACAGGAGGTGGTCTGGTTATACACCCGGGGGCGTGCTAGTGTACCAGGAAAGAAGCAACTGCGTAATCGACAAACCTCACCTCCTCTCACCAGAGGCGGGGTTTGAACATTTGACTTCTTGTCACCGTGAAATCCATGCAAACAGGTTAGGTTGTAATACAATTTAGGTTGTAACACAATTTGTTTTGTCACTGACCGGTTCTAAACTCTTTGGGTTTGCAGTTGTCACACAATCGGGTGCCCCCAGATTAAATGAAATGTGTTTCAATAAAACAGTAGGAATGGGAGATTCGCTGGACGTGTCAGTAGTAGGGGTTGCGTGTGTGTGTGTCGGTTACAGCTCAGTGTGTGTATGTGTGTGTGTCTCACCTGCGACACTAGGAGCTGTAGCGAGTGTTCGAAGGAGTGCAGGAGTCTCTGTAAGGTCCCCGGGTTTGCAGTGCTCACCTGACAGGAACGAACCTCTGGTAGCTGCCTCATCTTTCCCTCAATCTGCAGCAAGACCTACACACACACACACACACACACACACAGACACACACACACAGACACACACAATGATTTCCACAAGATGCTTGTTCCGTGGTTCCTCTCCAGAGGTCTTTGGTTCCGTAATGTCGCTTTGGCCACTCACGTCATTCTTTTCTCTTAACAGTGCATGCTCTCCTACCTCTTGGCAGTCTGTAAAGAACTTGTGGAGCTGGTGGGAGGCGGTGAGCATCTGCGCTCTGGTCTCCATCAGCTCCAGCAGGTCGGCCCATGACTCGTTCAGGCTGTCCTTCCACTCGGCAATGGTGGCGGCGTCTGCATGCCCGCAGTCGATCATCTCGTTCACCATCTTGTTCACCGAGTCCATCTGCCTCTGGCCCGCCGTGCTCGTCTCAGCCCGGAACTGCGTGAACTTCTCCTGAAGTGCCTGCACCGAAAGGAAGAACATCACCTTACCTCTGGATATTCTAACCCTGTAACGGGACAACGTGTGGGACTGACCGTGACGTGGTCCAGGTCCTGGCCGAGCTCAGTGGAACTGGCTACGGCCTCTCTTTCGGAGATCCACTTCTCCAGAGCCTTCACCTCCCTCTTGAGCTGGTAGAGCCAGTACTGCTGTTCCAGCTTGGTCTTTTTCTGCTCCACCAGGTCTTTCAGGGACACGTAGAGTCGGTCGATATGTGCCTGCTGCTTTGTGATCTGCTCACTAAGGGAAGCAGGGGGGAGAAATTGAATTGGATTTTTTGGCCTTAATGTCTACTTGTCTACTCCTTACAATGAGCTTCATCCAAGTGAGATTGGTTGGTGGGATAAATGGGTTCCAGGTGGAAATAAACCCAAGCCATGGTACCAGTGGACACCTTATTGGCTCTTGGTGGATGCCTCTGGGTTTCCACTGGTTATATTTTCCTCTACATCCTTGTATTTGGAAGACTAAATTTGCCCCTGGTGTAAGAGTGTATGCGAGTTTTCTAGGTTCCAGGTTCTGGACCCAGTTGACCCTCACCTGGACAGGGTGCTTACTGAAGATGTATGAACAGATACAAGGCTAAGGCTGGCTGACATTTTATCGTTCAGATGTTCAAAAGGCAGTTTTACCTGTCAGGGTGCCCCAGCTCCAGCATGCAGCGACACTGCTGAGACAGGAAGCCCACCGTCTCGGCGTAGTTCTCAACTTTTTGCTCTAAAGCCAACTGCTCCTTCAGCAACCTTAGAGTGCTTGCCTCATCCTTACAAATGGAAAAGGAGGGAATTACGGATCAGACTTGGGGAATTTAGTTGCTGGTACCAATTACAAAGAAAAAGCAGGGCATGAAAGCCAGTCCATCATGACTCTATGGTGCTTACACTGCCATTCTCCTCGTTGAGCACGTGAAGTTTCTGCCCGCTGAGCCAAGACTCGGCCTTCGCCGCCTCGCTGTAGTACTGCTGGGCGTGGTTCACTGCGTCGAGCATGACCGTGCGACGCTCTGCCTCCACCTGCAGGACCTCCCACAGCTGCCTGACGTGGGACGCACCCTCTCTGATGAGCTCCACCTCTGGAGTGCGGAGGGCCGCGATGGCTTCGGCTCTCTCCAGGACCTCTTCAACGCGCCCCCTTCTGGCCTGCATCTCTATCTGCAAAGCCTGCATGATAACAGAAACGTGGCCAAAAAGTTTGGTCAACAAAGCGAACACTGAACTTACGATACGATAACAACACGCCAGTATTAGTTAATTTGTTCCATGTCCTGCTACTTTACTTCAGGAATGCGTTTGTTGCTCTCTCCTGGACTGTGCCTCTCACCTCATGGTTTTTAACGAGCTCCTGGACGCTATGCAGGTTACTCCCATATTCTTTAGAAGAAGCAAAAGGGAGTCTCTCCTGAATCCAGACCTGCGGAGAAAAACAGCAGACGATGGAATAAAAAAAATAACAGCTTATAAAGCACATGGTAAAAGTGTGTGGAATAACGAGTCAGATCCGCTTGCTAAGTGAACAGTAGGTTATCCTAGTGGACATGGGACAAGGGTGTAGGAGGAAAGACCTGAGTAAGGGCTATAACTAAACCACTCACGATTTCATCCTCCAGTTCTTGAGTGACTTGATGCATTTCTTTGGAGGCTAGAAGGATCCGCCTCCTTTCTTTAAGTGGCTCAATCAGGCGCACGATCCGCGTCTCGGCGACGCCCCCTGAGCCCTCGACCTCAATGGGGCTGCGCTGCAGGAGGTCGGATCCCTCCATGTCGCTCAGCCTGGCAATGTCGAACCTCAGCTGCATGACATCTGGGTAGAGCTGCATCTGTGCCTCCATCGACTGAGAGAGAAAGAGAGAGAGAAAAAGAGAGAGAGAGAGAGAGAGAGAAAGAGAGAAAGAGATGATTCAATACAATCTGAACATTTCATTAATGTTTCTTCATCATACAACATGATCCCCTGACCAGCCTCCCCTCCCTTCATGTGTTACCTGACCCAACCGGACGACACTGCGGGGACCCAAGTTCCAATCCAGCTGTGCTTTCCAGCCACAGATTGGACCCAGACAGTCTTTTTGGGCTATTGTGTTAGACCACTGTGCCACCCTAGTAAAGTTCTAGCCTTCTACAAAGGATAGCCATAATCAAATCCGATATAAACAGTATTGAGCACTGTGGAACCTTTTTGAGCCTTCCACAGTGTGCTCATGGTGTAATCTTTGCAGGGTGTCATCAGCTTGGAAGAACTGCTATTGTTTTTAGAACCGACATGGCATCCAAGCTTATCCCTCACCTGGATTTCTGTAGCTTCCACATGGTCATACATTCAAGATCCGAATCATAGATCGGACTGATCCAGTTAAAACATCATTTGATCATTTTGGGAACACATCAATCGACAGAGCTGAGGTGCCACACCCTGTTCTGGCACCACAACATACAGTAGCTAGTGAGCGAGCGGCCCAGATCATTAACAAACTGGCTTATTTCCAACAATAAGCCTGGAGGTGTTTCCCAAATCCAGTCCTGGATGCCTGCCTCCTCTGCACTGCTCAGAGTTGCCTGTCGTTATGAGCCGAATCATCAGAGCTTCCGAGTTCTAATGCTAAGGATTTTGTGTTTATTTGTCATGCAACAGTGACAACGGTCTCACGAAAACCTGCCTTAATTACTGATATAATGTTTAAATTCTCATCCGCGCCTAAAAAAAAAACATGGAATCTATTATATAAGTGCCTGGGAACCTCTCCAAAGGTCAAGCATTACTATCCATGACAGGACACTGGAGGCGTGGGTTGTAGAGGTTCCAAGGCTTTATTCCAACCGTGAAGCACGGTGGAGGATGCATCACTTTTAACAGTTGCAAGAACAATGAGCTCACATCTGTTACACTTTAAATACAAGGCTGTGATTGGTCAGTTACCTGGATCCTTTGCAGCTGCTGGCTGAAGGTGGTTCGGGGTTGCAGGAGGCCGGCGCTGGCCGTGGGGTGGGTGTGCGGGGTGTGCGGGTTGTGCGAGGAGTGCGAGGCGTGGGGCGGCTCATCTTGAAGCACGCTGAGCTGCTGGTCCAGGTCGGCCAGGCTGTGCGGCGGGGGCGCGTCTGCGGTTCGGTGGTTCTGCGTCTCAAACAGCTGGCGCGCTTTGGATTTGGTGGTGCTCTCCAGGTAAGTCCAGCACTCCCTCATTTCCTTCAGCTTCTGCTGCACCACGGGCCCCAACTCTGGCTGCTCCTCCACCAGCTCCTTGCCTTCCTAAACACAAACACACACACACACACAGACAGACACACTCATTTAGGCAAATATGCATTAACTTGCATCGACATCATTAATGCATTAAAATCGTTTTTGAAAAATTGTGCACAAAACCATGCGAGCACACGTACGTTAAATAAAAGAACGATAAAAATGGAACAAGATCAAAGCGGAGGGTCTCTGTAGAGCCGTGGCTCATTTCCACATTCCTAAAATAGGACGCATACAGAACGGGCTGGAGAGCAAAGAAACTCCAAAGATGGAAAAACTCGACCCATGAAAACAGATGAAGAAACGTCCAAAGCCCAGCATGCACCTCTCTCTATCACAGTCTCTCTGAATGGAAGGCCAGGGATTCTGTGTTTTTGGACAAACCACATGATACACAATTATTTCATTTGGTATCCGGGTCACTTATATAATAAAAGTAAACATGTCATTTCATTTTAAATGGGCCAGCGTGAAATATTTTGCATTTAATTTCCTCATTCAAAGGTAATTTAAAATCGCTTTAACGAGCCACGTGTTAACGAGCCGTCGCTTTTGTTTTGTTTGAGTGTTAAGTTTGTATATAAGGATTAGCTTACTTTATCTTATTTAATTTGATTTCATTATAATGAACTTCAGCTGCACTTTAGCTTTGTCGTACAAGTACGATTAAGCAATAGAACACGAGAGGGAGTGTGTTATCGCGAATAACATCACGGTCGTGATTTGGTCGTAAATCACAGCCGTGATGTTATTCGCGATAACACACAACCTCGAGTGTTCTATTGCTTTTATACAACAGTTTTTTTCTACAAAATAAATGAAGAAAATAAATCAAAGAACATCA
>JAUZSV010003649.1:0-16243 GCA_034780495.1 Parotocinclus cesarpintoi | reverse complement strand
AATCAGGAGCTGCGACGCATGGCCCAGACACTACGGTCTGTATGCTTGTGTGTGTGTGTGTGTGTGTGTGTGTGTGTAGGAAAGCTAAAGGCAACCGGAGGGAGTTCTCAGAGGAGCAACTGCGTCATGGTCGCACCCTCATCGGCCTACAGATGGGCAGCAATCGCGGGGCGTCTCAGTCGGGCATGACGGGATACGGCACTCCACGGCAGATCATGCGTTACGACTCGCCTCGGCGTAACGGGGAGGAGAACTCGCCCTAAAAGGCAGCTCACAATGGTACGAACCAAACGAAAAGAGCAGAGTCCTTCCTGTATTGTCTGTAAATTTCCCCCTTCAGTGTTTTGTCTTTAGTTTAAAATGGCGTACTAATCATACCGATTGCAGTTTAGTCGAGTTTCCCAACGATGTATGCTACTAAACACCCGGCATGCCAAACTGCATCCCACAGTGCACCACAGTTTATAGGCTGATCTCAGCTAGACATCCAGCTACAGAGACGCAAAAGTACAGCCAATTTATTTTATAAGGGAATTGACTACTGGTCCCAGAATCAATTCCAATTAGTATACCAAACTCACATACTGCGTAACCAGCGTCAATACTGCTAAAAGGAGTAGTGTTCAGTATGCTGTTTTGAGCGTTATACAAATAAGGGTTTTTGATTCACAGTCAATTCAGGTTCAGTGTTGGGAATAAATGCAGTCACTTCAAAGAGATAAGTCCATACAATCCTTTCTAAGCTGCATGTCAACAACGGGCAGCGCACCAGGTACAACTGACTCTGCAGAGACCCAGCCTTGATATCTCAACTCTGGTTACTGGGGTTTGGTATGTTCTCTCCATGATCACAAAGGCTTTCTTCTCAGTTCTTCACACCTCCAAAAGACAACTTGCACAGACTATCTGCCAGTTGTGTGTACAATTCATTTGACTGGCTAACAGGTTTGGTATTTGTCAATTTTTTTGCTATAGTTTAATACATCGTTGTGTCTGTCCGTCCTCACTTAAATAATGATTCGATAATCACAAAGGACAAAGCTTTAGCACGACTCGCCGATCCTGTCCCTTTTCTATATTATATATTGTAATTGAAATATTTGCTTATGCTTACTGCTTACACAGCAGTGTTTATACTGCATGTTTCTCATACTCTAAAGGTAGAGAAGATTCCTGACCAGGTACCGTAACAATTTCTCAAATATTTTCAAATCAGTTCCCTTGATGTTACAGCAGGACTAGTGTTTGTGTAAAAACATGGATGGTGAAAGGGGATGACACCGTGTCAGAGTGTTACCGACACTAATTAACACCCTTCAAACCTTAATCAAGGCACTCTCTATTGCAATTCACTATTACACTGCTTACAAAAAATAGCTATTTCTAAATGAATATGAAGAGGATTCAACAAGGACTGCTGGATAATCTGATCCTGTCCATGCTCCATCACTGTCAGGGTGTTTTGGCAATCTTGGGTGATCATACACCCTACTGAACACAATATGGGGGCACTCTGGTCCAGTTTGACCTGCTTCTGTTCTCCCCATGAATATATCACTTACTACTCAATCACAGTAACTGGGTTTGCATCTCATTTTCATAATCCAACAACTTTTTTTGACTTTTAATTTGCTTTTCTGATAATCTTTTTTAATGAAATAAAATCAAATGCCTTTTTAAATCAGTTTATAAGCATTTTAAAAATATCCCCTCATTTTTGTGAGCAGTGTAACATGCTGAAATGCAAGGGAAATATACAGTGGAACCACGGAATTACTAAGTTACTATTTACTAGAATAACTTATTTAATAACTTAATGACATTGAAAGGTCTGATTATTTTTTATTTGGGGGTCGGATTAACAGTTTAAACAGCTAGATCAAACTAGAGGTTTTTACTAACTGGCTATAGAGACCACAAAAAGCACTAGAGGGCAGCACGGTGGTTCGGTGGGTAGCACCGCTGTCTCACACCAAGAAGGTCCCGGGTTCAATCCCAGGGTGGAGCAGCCTGGGTCCTCCCCGTGTCTGGGTGTGTTTACTCCGGGTACTCCGGTTTTCTCCCACAGTACAAAGATATGTGCGCTAGGTTAATTGGTGTCTCTAAAAGTAGCCCTTAGCGACTGCTTGTGTGCCCTGCGATGGATTCCTACCCTTGCTCCGGCAACCCCATGTGGATTAAGCGGAAGATAATGATCAAATGAGTATATGGTAGATAAAGAACTTCTTTGGGCGACTAGATGTATCACAGCGGGTTTTACCAGTTAGATAAAGTTATATATACTGCTCTCAAAAAAGAAATATCCCATAATAAAATATCCCCTAATATTTGTAAGCAGTGTATTCATCACAAGAGGATTTTTCACAACTAAAGGCACATAAAATAAATCATAAATAAAGTTCTCACTAAAGGCTAAATTTGCAACAGTTTAGATAAATCAATTTGCCACGCCACATTATTGCTCGATGACTAAAGCCACCGGACAAAGTGTTTTCCAGCTGAATGAAGTTACCACAGGAGGCTATAACACAGGTTAGAACTTTACTAAAAATGTTACGTCCTGCACTAAAGAGTTTGAGAAACTTTCAGTATTGAGAAATGTCCACCAATGCTGGATTATATCGACCGCCTTCCCCGCGTACCCAGTGTGTAACGAACCTAAATGAACAGATTTCATACGTAATATATAATATGGCCTAGTGATGAGCTCAGAAGAGTTTGCTTGCAGCTAAAAAGTTCTTTGCCAAACAGTACAAAGTGTAAATGTGTGTTAGAATAATCTGTGTAGTCCTCATGCAGAATGATATTATTATATGTTATTAATAGGTGGTGTTACACAGTATTAGGACCACGTCTTGTATATTATTGCCTCAACGTGTTAAAAAAAAGCCTTCAATTTTCTTACTCCTTAATAGAAGCCATATGAAGTTGACGGTGTTGCATTTTTAATCAGTGTATTGTTATTATACACTTTAAATGTCTAATTCCATGACCGTAGGTGACGTGGTCGATTTGATCAGGATTTTGGGAGGTTGGATTTCTGATGAACAGTGCCATCGTTTTTCTTCTTCTGACAAAGTAATGTCCTATTTCTTCTTGATGACAATCTGTTTTATGTAGAGTCTTTATTAAACAATGTGAAAACGATTCATTCATTGGTTTTGGTTTGAAACCAGTCTAACGAATGTAATTAATAGTTGGAATGTACCAATATATAATGTTTTCACCACCAATGAATGTGGGAAGTCGAAAAAAATCATTAGTTTTTGTCCATGTGTAACAGTGTAACTGTTACACATCTGTAACAGGCACATCTGACCCTTTTTTGGTCAAGGAGCTACATTTTGTAAAGGGTCACATCAAGATTTGTTATCCAGTGTACATCTTAAGAGGATGACATAACATAACCAGCAGATAAAAGGACCATTTCGTTGTGAGATTAAAGACGATGAGATGTTCTAGAACCTTTTAACATTCCAGAATGGATTGTTTTGATGTCATAACAATAATAGTGATGTCATTATACTATTTTATATCTATATTAACTACACAGATAAATATCCGCAGACTGACAGACTGAATCCTGGGCAGAAAAATAGGGCAAACTTAAAATGTGCAAAACCAGTGTTTTTCATCTCAATGCTACTGGGCTCCATAAGTTGAAAAATATTTGCCAGTTACAGTCGGTTTCATGGCCGTTCATTCATTTTCTTATTTGCTTACTCCTGGCCGGTTCATGGTAAAAAAAAAAAACTGGAATGACATCAACAGATCTGAGAAAACTTTTAATGCTGAGTCTGTGAGCCACGAAGCAATTAATCAGATCATACCATTTGCAAGGTAAATGGGGGTTGCTGGATTTTATGATATGTTTAACCATTTAGGAACCATGTACCACACAAGGTCCCTTTTTGAATCTTGATCTTCCCAAGATTTCTTCCTAACAACGTTAGGATTTACTCAGGTTTACTCAATTTGGTTTACTCAATGGGACTGTGGTAGCCCAGCGGTTAGGGTACTGGCCTCTGGACCTGAATTAACCTGATGGTCCTGGGCTCTGGATAAGGGCGTCTGCTAAATTCTGTAAATGTAAATTTGGGACTGGTTTTAGATATTAGAAATCTGGGTCTTGAGCACTCCTAATGTAAGGCTGGACATGTAAGCCTATGTTCAGGTCTGGATTTTCTTAGTTTTTGCTCATTGTCTGACCAATGATTTGTTGTAAGGATGAAATGCTTTTACTTGCAATTTTAAGTTTGCCTCATTCAGACACTTTCTTATACAGGTTGGTCACCCCTACAGATTCAAACTCCTAAACATACTAACGCACTCCGTCGAATGGCACAGGAATTTGAACCCAGGTCTCTACAGTGGGGAGCTAGCGTATTAGACTGCTGCACCACCCAGGCATAGAAATGGTTCAGATTTATTAAATGTAATAAATGCATTGTGATAATGTTGTGTTATTGTAGCACTGGTATGACTGTGTATTGTTTAGGGTCAAATAGGAGCAAATGTAATGAAATGAGATGAAATATTTCCATAACTGGGAACTGGATAGCACTAATGTTTCTGTATACAGGAGGAAACAAAATGAGTTTAGATTGAGTTTAGTGGAATTGCTTCAGTGCATGGTTTGTTCATTATTTTAGAACACAGGTGCAAGACCTTACCGTCATGTTCCAAATCACACAAGGAACGAGATGGCATTCTAAACCAAAATGCCAATCGGCATGGAGCAGCCATAATGCACTGAGATCATTTCATTTTGAAACTTGCAGCTAAAAACTAACAGTGAATGTACCAACAGTGACGAGCGATCAATGATTGTGATCATTTGTTGTTTGTTTTAACAAAACTCTGCCTTTAAGTCAAGTTTATGGCTCATCATTCAGAGCTGTACATTTATATGGATATGATTTCAGACACGTGTCACCTAAACATCATAGCAGACCAAGTGCACCCATTTGTGGCAACGCTTCTCCCTAATTGCACTGGACTCCTTGAGCAGGACAATGCCTTACTCTGCGTTATACTCAACAATTGTTTGGGTCTGGACTATGGGTTCAAATCCAACCTCTGTCAAGCTACCACTGCTGAGTCGTTGAGCAGCACAATTTCTTGGATTGTACGACCGTATCATTTGTAAGTTGATCTGGATAAAGGCTTCGGCTAAATAATTTACCTGGAAAAGAGCATGACAGTTTTAAAGAGCCAAATTCTCAAGATCTCCATCCGATCTGGCATCAGTGGGAGATGCTTCACAACTTACAGTACTGGATTTGCAGTGGTGCACCACAGGACACCTCAGAGGTCTTGTGGAGTCCATGGTGCTGATGAGACTCTGTTATATTATATAATCTCATTTTCCCTTTTGTTTCTGAAATAAAAGGGTGCCCTGTGACTTTTGACTCCCCTGTATATACACTTGGGTCAATTCCAATTTAGTGTAAATCCGTTAACCGAACACACGTCTTTGGACTGGGAGGTACCTGGAGTACAAGAGGTAAAAACACAGTCACAGGGAGGACAGGTTTTGTGGAGTCCATGGTGCTAATGAGTCTCTATTCTATTCTATTATTAGTAGGTTATTTTATTGGCTATATAATAATAATCAGGTTTTTTGGGTGGTAAAGCTGATCACTGTGTGTACATTTTGTGCTGGCTGTTGAAACTCTTGCTTGGTTCACCAAACCTCAAGCTAAGCACTAATCTGCTCACACTCCAAACCATGCACAGGTACGAAGCAAAATCCACTCTTCTTTATTAGTGAATGTTTCTCACTACAGTGCTCAGTACTGTTCCATGAAAACTGTTTTGTCCCGATGAGATATACTGCTCACAAAAATGAAAGGCGACTTCAGAATCTCCCATAATGAAATATCATTTGTGTGAGCAGTAGAATAAAACGCACATTATTGTTTGGTTTTACTTTTGCATGGTGTGACCGACTGTATGGAAAACTGTTAAAGCTGAGTGATGACAGCTGCGGCAGATACATCAGGAAATAGAACAGCACTCCTTACTGCTTCCAATCATCAGCAGGTCTGAATGCTAGTGGTTTTGTATTGGTTAAATTAAACGCTCGGTGAAATGTCAATAAATTTACTCATGTTGCTACTGATGTTCTCTTGAGAAGCATTCATTCATTCATTCCCTGTCCATATCCTTTTAATCCAATGCCGGATTGCCAGGTCATAACAGGCAGCACAGGGTGGCAGTAGATCATCAGGACCCACTCACACTGGGATACTTAAGAGATGCAAATAAACCTGAAGAATGGCTTTAAAATGTAATTAGTACCTGGAAATCGGGCATGACTTACACTGCGGAAATAAAACAACAACAAAATCTATCATCAGTGAGACACTCAAGGTTATGGAATAGTCCATTCCGACCTCAGTTACCCATGAGGAGCAAAAGCCTCAAACTTTGTGTGTTGATAACTTTTGAACCACGCAATCGATTTCTGAGACAGTTGTGCTCTTCTTTGAGAAGCTACATGACCACCTTCCCATTGGAAAAAAAACTTGTATGACAGATTTCAAGATGGCGGCCATATTCCATAGCCTAGAAGATAAGCCCCCTCTCCCATTACTTGCTAGGATATTTAGATATCTCATTTTCCCTTTTGTTTCGAAAATAGGGTGTCCTGTGACTTGCCCTGAACATACATTTAGATCAAGGCCAATTTAGTGTAAACAGTTAACCTAACACACGTCTTTGGACTGTGGGAGGTACCTGGAGAACCCGGAGTAAACCCACACAGACATGGGGAGGACATGCAGACTTCACACAGAAAGGACCCAGGCTGCTCCCCCTTGGGATTGGACCCAGGCTGCTCCCCCTTGGGATTGGACCCAGGGCCTTATTGCTGTGAGGTGGAAGTGCTACCCCACCAAGCCCCCGTGGCCAAGTTAGAGCATACATATATTAAATAAAGACATTTCTCACCATTGAGAATACGCCAACCCACACTCCATTCATGCTGGTCATATCTCAAAATGACAAAATATCAAATTTCTTTTACTCAATGTGTGATAGTTCTAGCTTTTTTAACAGATATACGGTTGTACAGAGGCACCCAGAGGCACACGGGCTTCATTGAGAGACTGGTAGCTTAGTGACTGGGGCTTTCAAGCAGATTTTAAATGTATCGTCCCAAGCAATCATAACGCTAAATCCCATGATTCACACCCATCTCATTAAACTCCTGGCTTCTCTTTACTAATTCCCAACTGCTGTCATGGTTACGACTTTGCTTTATAGTACAGCCCTGAACCAGCCTTGAGCAGCTTGCAAAGTTCTATCACAGAAATAAAAACCGACTGTTTGACAGCCGACGTCTGAAGTACAAGTGATGCTCGGTCCCTGGAGCATTTCTAGTCTCCTTGGGCGCACACAGAATTTAGATGGGGGCACAGCTGTGCTTTAACACTAAAGTGGGTGTTACTTTGTGGATGCATGGATCAGAAATTAAGAACAAATAAAACTTTTTTTTTTATTTTAATAAGATAACTATGCAAATTTCACCAATGCCTGCCTTTTTGTGGCTGATTAACAAAGTAAATGGGAACATTTCATTGTGATATTTAATTTTTAAATATGGCCTAATTTTGTGAGCAGTAGTTATTGATATCCACAAGAAAAACAAAAAAAAAAACAACAAAAAAAAAACTGGCTCACCACTCAAGCTTTTGGAAAGATGCTGGGCATCTCATGTGGCTCCACTCAGCAATCCAGAAAAAATCTGACGTCTTATCCTCCATGACTTTCAGAGTGGGTCTGATGACGCCAGAGCTCGGCACCTGCAGTTTGCACAAGGCCTAGCTGAAAGTGTCTCTCATTAAACGATCAATACCTTTCTTTTATACCCCACACTAGACAGGTGAGACAGAGAAACCCGTTTAGATCAAACAGACTTTATTGATAAGAAGCTACAGTGACTGAGTACTAATCTGTTCACACGACACCTGAAACAAATTAGAGGCTGGAACGACTTGATGAGAATCTGCAGAGTATTTCGCACACTGTCTAGCTCTCGTTTGGCTCTTCCAAAAAATAAAAAAATAAAACAACCAAAGGGAAAAAGCTGATCATCTGTAACAAAGCGAAGACGGAAACACGGTGGCTGGAATGTTTTGTCGATTTTTATCCCACCCAAAAACAAAAGAAAAGTGAACCGGAGTGAAATCCTGCAAGCTGATGTTCAGCCGTCTGTCTGCTCCGCCTGTGTGTCTGTTGGTGCGTCTACTTGCTCATCATCCTGCGTGTCTGTCTGCTCTTCTGCTGCATCCTCTTGCACCTCCTCCTCGTCCTGTTCATCCTTCTCCTGCTCCTGCTCCTCTTCCTCCTGCTGCTCTTCGACTTCCTGTTCCTCTTCCTGCTGCTTCACCTCCACCACATTCCCACGCTTCCTCTGCACATCAGACAAAAAAGCCCCTTCAGTTCAAATTCTACATTTGATTTAACCTCTAATTCAAACACTGGATTAGATGCTAGCACACCACTGCGGTGACCCAGGTTCGAGTCCTGGTGGTAGAACGTACTGGGATGTTTGGCTGTCTAAAAGATGGGTGATTCCATTCCCTGGCAGTTTAACTGTGATCTCCGTGACTCCCCAGCATCTCTGGCCAGGAAAGCAAGTTTTGTTAGCCCAACACTGCGGTGACCCAGGCTTGAGTCCAAGTTCCTCCTTCCAGATGGGTCAAGCATCACATACAGTACTGTACAGTTCAATACAGTGCAAAAGTCTTAGGCCGCCATTAGATATACCATTTTTTTAGCAACATTATACTATGTACTGCTTGCAAAAATTTGGAGATACTTTAAAATGAAATCTCCCAAAATGTAATATTCCCTCATTTTTGTAATTTGTGTAAATACAAAACACACACTTTATTAGAATACAGGCAAAAAAATACAAGTCAGTTGCAAGCAGTTTTTAAAAACTGAAGGAACGCAGTGTGAGCTCCACGTTACACTTTAGCAACATCTGGCAGCTTCATCCAGACGCCAAGTTACCCCTTCTAGAGTCTGAAGGAATTGTCTTTTTGGAAGGGGAACAGGGTGAAAGGCTAAAGGCCACAAAGACTGGAGCTGAAAAGAGTATTAATCGAAAATCCAAATCTGAAATTTTTAAGTAAAATCATCGACTATATGTTAACGCTCTAGGAAAAAAAATGAATAGACCACTCCAAATGTAGTTAAAAATCAACATATCTACAGCAATTCCATTCCAGTATCTCATAAATTCCTACATGTGATTAGGTGATCACTTGAACCAAATCTTATTTATTAAGGAAAAGTACAAAACGCATAAAAGCTGTGTTTGAAATGCTGATTTCAGAATGTTCTTAAGTTTAAACATTAGTATTGTCTGGTTTAAAAAAGCAATATGAACTTGTTTGTATTATTATTATTATTATTTGTATTATTAACCAAGGTCAGAAAATGAAACTTCATAGCGTTCCTGCTTATTTTGTCCAGTTGTCATTTATAGTAAAAAAAACAACATGCTCTCGTCATTACGCCAAATACAGATTTTTATTTGCAATCTGACAATCATTTATAGAATAAAACAAACATTTTACATTTCAGTCAAACACAGAATTGCTGCAAATATTTAAACCAGAGAACCTGAACATTTTGCTAAAACAATAAATCTAATTGTGGCCTAAGATTTTTGCACAGTACTGTACTGGGCATCTATATGGTAGAGATGATTCTGAACCAGTAACCTCTACCCAGCACTGTGATGTGACTGGTGCCTCTGCCCCTCTGCTTATCCTGGTCAGGAACGTACAGAGGGTCTCGATTATACCTGTTTTACCTCTGGGTGCAGTTGACAGGATGCCAGTCCATGTATGCAGCATTCTGTAAACGCGTGCCCTGACCTTCACGATGCAAACCAGACCCAAACTATTTAAATTGAACATGAAACGGCTCGTGTTCCGATTGCCAGGTCCTGAACAAAACCTCTCGTATAACAAACGGAGCGGTTGGACTCTCACCTTCAGCATGTTGTAGTGTTCCAAGCTGCTGCAGTGATCGGATTTGGCCCGTTTCTCGTCCGTGTAAAAGATGTTGCACAGTTTACAAAAGAAGCCACTTTTGGCAACCACGTAGTCAACACCTGCAGAAACAAGAGAAACTGTCAGGAAAGGAGTTTTTCCTTTCCACTGCTGCCCTAGGCGTGCTCAGTTTGGGACTGGGCTTAGATCATAAAATACATTAGGCATTTTTGGAGTTGCTTTGAGACAATGCTTCATTGTAAAAAAAAAAAAGCACTGTAGAAATAAATTTGACTTTGCCTTTGTTTTGTGTGTTACCATGGCAACGATTTGGGACACCGACTTCCTTTTCTGTGATTTTTTTCACCCCTATTGGGAGGTACTCTTACCCACGTGGTTGTTGGGTTCATAGGGGCCAAGGGGAGTCTGGTCTTTCTCGTCTTCCTGTGAATCTTCACCCTCAGCCACTGGATCTCCGCATGCGCCTTCCAAGCGATCCTGCGGTTGGGTGCGCGCGCGCACACACATACACACGTCAATGGCATGCAGTACAGTTATATAAAAAAGCTACACAAATATACAAATACACTAATGCAGCCTCAGATTCTCAGGAATGCAAAGTATCTTTCATCTCCATATAATGGTTATTAACAGAGGAACTAGAAGTCTTCCTTTTGAGTTGGTGCTTGTTCAGATGCAGCCTTTTTTAAAGCTGGTCTTCATATTCTTCTTAACCCGCCGGCTTACAGGTGAGCCAGAACTCTTATTTGTTGTAACAATTAGTTGAGTCATTTTAAAGTGCCCTTACAGTCTTTAAAAGGTGCTTATCAAATACAATCTTGCTATCATTCAGTGCATTTGAATCAGTTTTGTGTGGCTGTAGTAAGTAAAAATAAAATCTAAACAACATGTATGTGGACCATCTATGGACCAATAATGAAAATGGATGCAAACAACTTTCAATGCGGAGGCACAAGTGCTACCAATACCTAGTCATTGTTCTGTGAGCAACTGAGTAAGATGTAATTCCACATTTCAGATTGCTTGACATTTTAAACATCTTCTTTGCAGGCCTATTAAATAACTTAATAATAATATTAAGTGCTCTCATATCCACCAACAACTTCAAAAATATACTCCAAATTCAACTCCATTCAAATAGTGTAGTTAAAACAGACGAACACTCAAACTTAAATTCTGATCCTATTTTTAGTTTGGTTTACCTCTCCAGTGCTGTTTTTTGACGTCTGGCCATTCTCACTCCTCCTCTCTGGTTTTTCGTCTGGTCTGGATTCATACCAACGCTCGAAATTATCAGATGAAGTCCTGGGACACAGAAGCAACAGCACTGTGTATATAAAAATGAGACTCCAAACATTAATTTGAATGAGGTAGTGCTCTATTTTTTGGTGAGCCTATCTTGGAGATTGGACTGTAATCAAAACTAAAACATCATATTGATCTAATGCTTGGAACCACATTGCTTTTACCAAAAGATTGTTAAGCTCTGTTCCCCAAACAGCACACTGATGGACATTTGCGGAACAGACTTCCAGGTCTGCTGCATCAACGAAGAATGGAAGATGAAAAAATATTTAAATTTAAAGCAAAGCAAAGAAAAAACAGAATTTGTGTTGGTCTTTTTAAATGATTTGGATTGCATAGGTACAGCACCCCCCCCCCCTAATCAGCAGTGTTTGAACTCACCAGGGAATCAGAGAGTCTCCTTTCTTGCACTTGGTGATCTTTAGAGAAGCACCATGGAACATGAGCGGACGGCGTAAGTACCTCTGGAGTATCCTCTGGGCTGAATCGGCTGTCTCCATTTGGATGTAACACTGACGGACAGACAGAGAGTTTTACATTTTATTGCGTTTTATCAGATCTAACACACCAATGAGCATCCCATAATGACACTAACAGGATTACAGTGCAGGCATTGATATGTGCCACTATTCACAAGGTCTGTGATTTAAGCATTGCAATCTAGTTTCAGGTTGGTGCCCAAACTTCTTCCTCCACCCTACAATTAGACATGATACATAACGGCACTACATATATGACTACACCAACAAACAATCAGTTTAATGCTCTCACAATGCAAGCATGCTATGCCCAGCAATCTGGAACAGCTCAAAGGCAAATTTATTTCTATAGCACTTTTTTACAAATATGCATTATCTAAAAGCAGCTTTACTATAGTATATTATCTTAAAAGGCCAATCACAAATTGAGAGCAAGCTTAGGGCGACAGTGGCAAGGAAAAACTCCCTGAACGTAGAAGCAAGAACCTTGGGAGACTGTCTCTGTAGAGACTGTGGTTGCCTAGTGGTTAAGGTACTGAACTATGAAGCAAAAGCCACAGGGTTTAAAGCCCAGCTCTGCCACAGTTGGGTCCCTGAGCAGCCCCCTTGACCCACAACTGCTTAGATTGCAAGACTGTATTAATTGTAAGTCACTCTGGATAAGGGCATCTGCTCAATTACATAAATGTAAATAAATGGAACGACCCATCTTTCTTGGGTGTACACACAACCCTACCATATTAACAGAGACCTATTAAGATTGGTACAGTTCACAAGCAGAAGGTCGGTGACTGAATCTTGAAACATCTCCTAAGAGACAAGACTCTTGCACCTGGACTGTCCTGAAATGACTATAAGACTCAGAGTACTGTAAGAAGAAAGTTTTTTGGATTGTATTCTCTATCAACTGGGACGTTTGTGTGACACGTAAATGCCCAATTCCCCTACGAACTACAGCTTTTATTTGGAAACCCACCAGAGCCAAAACACTTGCTTTAGGTTACTGAGGCTAAGGTGTAGCATTATTTTACTACAGAAACAATTATGTTAATGGAAAGTCCTCCTAAGGATAGCAAGACAAATGTGTGTGTTACTCACTGTTCCAAACTGCCGGTTGTAGGAAAAGGCCTTGATTTTCCCAAAAGGCCGCATGAGTTTAAGAAGAGGCATGTCCAGATGTCTGTAGTGGGGGATCATGCTGACAAATAACGTTTTCCCACTTGGTTCCTACACACACACACACACACACACACACACACACACAATTGTGAGAGAAATAATACATTCTGATACAAATTATAGCATTTCATACTTAAATCAAGACAGAAAAAAAACTACATTAAATTTCAAAGCCGCTTGATATGGGGCTGGAGGGTTACAATCAGTGACCCCTGCTGGCCCAATAATACACTGGCAACCCTGGCCAAGATGGGGGCTAAAAGTGGGGTTACAATACAGCGTATTGTCAAGCCAGTATCCCAGCACCACAGGAGACCTGGGTTCTAGTTCCACTGGTTGTCTCCAGCCAGGTCAAGCTCCACTAGGACACAGCTAGATAAATCTCACTAAGGGGAGCCAGAACATTAAGCATTTAACAGTGGCCCCTGTCGAGCTCTGGGACAGACTAACGATAGGCCCTGCAGTATATAAGAATTTATTTTCGTTGTACAAATTAAGCTCATAGGATTACAATACCTCTAAACAAGAAAGTGTTTTTTCTTAATAGAAACAAAATGATTTCACACCTCAATCGTTTTGAAGGCCAGGTACATGGAGACGGACACAGGTCTCCCACACAGCTTGGACCTTTTACTGCTCCTGTAATAATTCACCATTTCTCGAGCTTTCTCCTCAGTCTCCAGTTCAAGCAGAGCCTGAAAGAGCAGAGAAACAATGAAAACGGCATTATCCACCATCAGAGAACCTTAACTATTCACTGGCTTTCACTCTATTGTCAAGAGATCTAATTACGAGGAAGCAATTTTTCCAGGCAAGCAGAGCTCTGCTCATGTGTACTCAACAGGGAAAATTACTGGGTGCAGAAGTTCATGTACATGTTAATGAGGATTTATGACTCGCCATTTAAATTGAGCACCGACGCACAAATGCACAAACGCACGCACACCTCATGTCTGTAGTAAGAAATGGCAATGTTGACCACTTTGCCGAACGGGGATGCCATCTTAAAGAGAGCCCTCTTGGTGGTGTTCTTGCGGGAATCCCTGTATTCCAGCCTGACCGGTCTCACCAAAACCACCTTTCCATCCTGTACACACAACAAACACTGACAGGCTACCAAAATGTACAGTGTGTGCTTAAAGTCATGTATTAACGGCTACTTCTACACTATATAACCAAATGTTTGTGGACACAGAGAAGTTACATTAATATAAACTGCTAACAAAAAATAGGGCGCATTTCAAAATGAAATGTCCCCAAATTAAATATCCTCTCATTTCTGTGAGCACTGATTTTGGAACATGACTGTGAGGTCAGACACAGATATCGATGGTAGACAATAAGCCCAGGTTTCTCTGGTATTCCAATTCATTTCAAAAGGGTATGATGGAGGTAGGGCTCTAAACAAGCCAGCCATTGCTCCAAAGTGTAACCATGTCATTATCTACTTTGCTGCACCCTGCTTTAGGGTGTAAGGGCAGAAATTTGAACCTACTTTCTAGTAGGATTGTAACTATATATTGTGATGTAATGCATTAATGCGATGCTAGGCATTGTGGAATTTCGTTACCACATGCTTTCAGTTTATGGCATCTATTGAAGCTTCATTTTTGCACACATTCAGTTTTACAATGGAAGAGAGAGATTTGACTGAAGCTCAGTTGTTTCGTGCAATTTTCCGTTTTAGATAGCACTTAGTCATTTATATTTCTACAAATTACAATTATTTTATTTGCAGGGAACTATAGTTTTTCATTTAAAAGCTTGCACAAGAAAATGTGCCTTATTGATGCTTCAGAGATAACCAAGGAATGTCTGGTGTTTAGTATAACACCTTTTGATACAATAAGAGGTGAAAAGATTGTTTTTAAATGTGTGGGGTTGTTGATTTTTTTTTTTTTAATCATTTCTCGTGACATTGTAAAATGGAACTGTCATCCAGCTATCCAAACCTGTCACAGCATAGGACAGCAAAGAAAATTATTTTAAACCATTTAATTTTGATTTAAAACATATTTTAGTGGTGTCATCTCTAAACTGAATATGATCTCAGATCTTCACACATGCTGGACCCAGCCCTGTAAGTGAAAGAAATAGCTCACAAACTTCTTTTAGTGTCCACATACTTTTGAAAAAGCTAAGATGTGCAAAAACGCACAAAAATCAGAGGAGAAGAGGATTAAGCAGTGACAAATCAAAGTTTAAATTTTTTTGGTCCAATCGTCAACAATATGTTATATATATAGTCTGTTGCTAAAACAACAAATCTAATGGTGGCCTAAGACTTTTGCACAGTACCGTTATATATAACGTTCACTGACATTTCAGGCAGCATCTCTTTTTATAGTTGACTATTACTTTTGGCTATAAAGTGTATGGATTTTGGATTTACAGTGCTATGCATTAAACACTAACCTGTGGCTCTGGGGAATCTGCAAGAGAAATGAACACGACACGATTAGAAATCCAGACCAACACACTTACACAACACAGTACTGTTTGATAGTGAAGATGAAATATTGGTAAAATGCTGCTGCCTTTTATTTCATTTTAACCCTGAGTCTCATAGACAATATACTGTACATGGATGTGGATGAGGGGTGATCAGTTCGTACCTCCAGCCTCTGCAGCAGGGTCCAGCTCATCCAGAGTGACAAAGTCATCCAAGTTCTCAGGGAAATCCATGTCCTCCAGGTCATCCTGCAGCATAAAACACACACAGGAAGAGATTTATGGACGATATGAACTCTGCTCGTTACTTGTCTTAATTCAAGTGGCAGCTACACTCTTAACTTCTTTGTGTTATGACACACAGTGTTGCCTTAGGTAGCAATAGTACAACAACCATACATGTATTAGTATACAGTGTTCCCTCGCCACTTTGCGGTTCACCTTTCGTGGACTCGGTGCATCGCGGGTTTTCAAAAAATATTCATGGGAAAAATATATGCCTGATTTTATGCCTGGTTTTTGTGGAACTTGATCTGCACATGTGTAGTACGTGTATAATGGTTAACGTATACATATACATGTATTTTAATTAACTTTTACATAAAAAAAAATAAGAAAAATCACAAAAAATAGAATTCATATTACTACAAATATTTATTCTAACAATAAAGGAATGTTATAAATCACAAAATATTATGCTTTACATTAAATAGCATAGTTACTCAGCGGATGAATACTCACCAAAAACGAGAAGTAACACTAGAGCATCGGCCGCCTGAGTCGCTACTTGGCGAC